>JANHGL010024865.1:0-24977 GCA_024611195.1 Ceyx melanurus | reverse complement strand
AGTGTGAGGAAGAGGAGGCTGAGGGGAGCCCTCCTCACTCTCTGCAGCCCCTGCCAGGCCAGTGCAGAGAGGCTGGTCCTGAGCTCTGCTCACAGGGCCAGAGCCAGAGGGGATGGATTCAGCTGCTCCAGGGCAGGGGCAGCCTGGGCATTAGGGAACAATTGGCACTGGCAGAGCAGCCAGAGCCTGGCCCAGGCTGCCCAGGGAGGTTGTGGAGTCTCCTTCTCTGGAGACACCCCAAACCCACCTGAATCTGTTCCTGTGTGACCTGGTCTAGGTGACCCTGCTCTGGCAGGGGGGTTGGACTGGATTATCTTTCAAGGTCCCTTCCAACCCCTGACATTCTATGATCTGTGATTTCTCATTCTCTCAAGCGGAAGCAGCAAAATGAAACTCTCTCTAGTTCTGCCAGACAAGTCAAAAATCAGATTTTACTGCATGGAATCAGTGACAGACTATGAGTGGTGATAGAAGACACTGAATGAGACAACTCCACCAGTGCTTACAGCAGAAGCTACTTGAATATTCAAATAGTTCATTTTCATGTTGGTTAAACCTCTAGGTCAGCCCCAAATTTATCTGCAAGTTTTTCTGGGTTTTTTTATGAGACTTCCCATTAAAGCAGTTACTTGAGAAGCCTGTGGAAAAGGAAAATGCAAATCTGAGAGCAGTTCCCATCAGTTATGACACTGTTCCACACTGCCAGTCATTCCACCAGAAACAATCTCAAGCATTTCAGTGAATAATTACAACAAACAAACCATAAGCAAACTGTACTTAAAAAAAACCAACAACCCAAACAACACAACAAAGCACCCTATGAACAACTCCACCTAAGCAGCATGTTTTTAAACCCTGGAAATATCTTTAATAGAGAACAGAAGCACATTTCAAGCTAGAATGTGACCATTTTCTCCTCTCTTAATGGATAAAAAAAACCATTTTTCAACTTAACAAGCTCAGAAGATAACTTCTTCAACACTATTTTATCTTCTTTTTAGGTCACTCTGTTTTCAGACACTTATGTCTCAGCAAAGTAAATAAAGACACCTTTACTGAGCTGGATCTGAGAAGTCAATACATCAAAATGAGCTTATTTTTAGCAATTGCAGGGCCTTTTCTCTCAAATCAAAGCAGAATTTCCCGTTTCCCAAGCAGTCTCCTCATGAATTAGACTTGTGTTCTGTAAACACCTAAGAAAGCAGGTGGCTGAAGGTTTCCATCTCCCAGTGGTGCTGCTTGATGAGCATCAGCAGCAGGTTAGATGGGCACAGAAGCCAAGCAAAGCAAGGCAGGGCTGTTTGCCATGGCTGAGCAGGCTCCTGAAGGCAGGTGCCAGCAGATGGCTGCTCTTGGTTCTTTTCATGATGGCTTTGCAAAGACATTTGAAGACCTTGGGCTTGCTCTCAGAAGTAGGTTTATTTGTTGGGAGCTTTTGGACTCTGTTCCATGGTGAATTTTGACTTTCCTAATGGTGAAATTCATTTGCTATTTCCACGTGTTGATAAATAGACTGCTCCCAGTGGGTTAAATAAAATTAATTTTAAAAAAAAAGAAAAAAAAAAAAAAAGTAAAAACCAACCTTGCAATGCCTAAATTCACAGTTGGATTTTCTTGTGCATATTAAGAGTTTTAAAAAAACTGTTGTGCTATATCAGAAAACAAATCCCTAAAGGCAACCACAGCAACACCCTCCACAGTATTCCTCAGACAGAACAGACCCAGGTTATCATTTTACCTTCTCCATTAAGTCTTCACCTTTTCTTTTTCTATCATTTTCTTAATGTATTCCTTGTTTGTTGACAGGTACTGGCCCTATGGCTCTGATGGCTGCCAAATCCATGGATTCCAGGGTTTCCTGACAGCACTAGCCAGCATTAGCTCCTGTGCTGCTGTGGCCTGGGACCGGTATCACCACTACTGTACAAGTAAGAGCTGCAGGTTACCCAGCAACCTCACCCAGATCCTGCTACAGGGAAGCTGGCTGAGATTCCAGAGAATCAAAGGATGATGGAATTGTCAGGCTGGGAAGGGATCTCAAAGCTGATCTATATAGAGCAAATATAAACAATTTATCCCAGGGAGCACTAGCAATGACCTTCAGAAGAGATATCCTCTCCTAGATCACATCTATGGTCCATACTGGGACCAGTATAGGGTCTGTACTGGGACCAGTGTTGTTTAATATCTTCATTAATGACAATGACAGTGGCACCCTCATCACGTTTCCTGATGATCCTAAGCTGAGTGGTGCAGTTGATGTGCCAAAGGGATGAGATCAATCCAGAGGGGCCTGGACAGGCTGGAGAGGTGGGCTTGATTGAACCTCATGAGTTCATGGGTGACAGATGCCTGGAATGAGTTGCCCAGGGAGGTGGTGGAGGCCCCATCCCTGGAGACATTCCACGTGGGGCTTGAGGAGGCTCTGAGCACCCTGCTCTAGTTGCAGATGTCCCTGCTCTCAGCAGGGGTTGGGCTGGATGAGCTCTGGAGCTCCCTTCCTACCTAATCCAAGTTTTGATCTGCCTGCCATACTTTTCACTCTCTCCATAACTAATCTTCAGTGTCCCTAACAAAATCCAGCCCCTCCTATTGAAAAAGAATCTATGCACACTGGGCTTCTATCCAGCACCCTGCTGCATATCAGATCCTTGTGCCCATACAGAGTTCACTAATGAAGGATTAATTTGTCCAGAGCCCACAGCAGAGGCATGGTCAGAAGACAGGGCTCAGCAGCTCTGCCATGAGACACATAGGCAATTTGGGGTGCAAGAGCCATTTGGAGGGGGTTTGTGACATTCCAGACTCCTTGAAGAAGACAGGAATTCATAGCGTCATAGAATGTTTAGGGATGGAAGAGACCTCCAAAGGGCATCTAGTGCAGCCCCCCAGCAGGGAGCAGGGATACCCTCAACTAGACCACGCTGCTCAGAGCCTTGGCCAACCTCACCTGGAATAGCTCCAGGGATGAGGCCTCAACCACCTCCCTGGGGAGCCTATTCTACTGATCCACCACCCTCAAGGGAAAGAACTTCTTCCTGAGATCCAGTCTAAAACTCCTCTCATTTAAACCCATTATCCCTCATCCTTTCACTAGAGGCCCTTGGAAACAGCCCCTCTCCAGCCTCCCTGGAGGCGCTTCAGGCACTGGAAAGTGCTCTAAGGTCTCTCTGGAGCCTTCTCTTCTCCAGGCTGAATGACCCCAGCTCCTTCAGCCTGTACCCATAGCAGAGGTGTTTCAGCCCTCTGATCATCTTTGTGGCCTCCTCTGGCCCTGCTCCATCAGCTCCATGTCTCTCCTGTGTTGAGGGCTCCAGAACTGTATGCAACACTCCAGGGGAGGTCTCAGATGGCTGCTACTTCTTCTGCCCCACCACAAAATGGCCGCCGCTTCACCTGCCCCACTACAAGATGGCCGCCACTCCTCTACCTCACCACAAGATGGCCGCCACTTCACCTGCCCCACCACAAGATGGCCGCCACTCCCCTGCCCCACACAAGATGGCGCCACCTCTTCTGCTCCACCACAAGATCATAGAATCATAGAAGTTTAGGGCTGGAGGGGGCCTCCAAAGGGCATCTAGTGCAGCCCCCCTGCAGGAAGCAGGGACACCCTCAACTAGACCACGCTGCTCAGAGCCTTGGCCAACCTCACCTGCAATAGCTCCAGGTATGGGGCCTCAACCACCTCCCTGAGGAGCCTGTGCCACTGATCCACCACCCTCAAGGGAAAGAACTTCTTCTGAGATCCAGTCTCAATCTCCTCTGCTCTCATTTAAACCCACTACCCCTCATCCTTTCACTCCAGGCCCTTGTAAACAGCTCCTCTCCAGCCTTCCTGGAGCCACTTCAGGCACTGGAAGGTGTTCTAAGGTCTCCCCGGTGCCTTCTCTTCTCCAGGCTGAACAACCCCAGCTCCTTCAGCCTGTCCCCACAGCAGAGCTGTTCCAGCCCCCTGAACATCTTTGTGGCCTCCTCTGGCCCCACTCCATCAGCTCCATGTCTCTCCTGTGCTGAGGGCTCCAGAACTGGATGCAATGCTCCAGGTGAGGTCTGAGCAGAGCAGAGCAGAGGGGCAGAATCACCTCTCTCCATCTGCTGGCCACAAAAGTAAATTCCTTTTCCACTGTACAGTCCACCCATCAAATCAAATTATGTAGTCACCTTATCATAGAAAGCCACTAGATAGGTCAGGCAGGACCTGCCCTTGCTGAAGCCACGTTGGCTCCTTCATCAGCCCACTGCCTCCTATTTGTCCTGTCAGACCCTCAGTTCAGTACATTTGTTCCCAAGCAAGGAACAAATTCTCTTCGTTACAAGTGGCAGAGCTCTTTTAAAGTCCTGATAAGATGAGATGTTATTTTGCTTCTCTGAGTGAAGGCTTTATTTTATTTGTGCTTGAAATGTCATTTTTAACTAGCTCTGACATCTGAGCTGGATGTAATGGAAGTCTATTATTAGACAGGGAGATCAACCCAGGAAAATAAATCTGCCTTTTTTTTTTTTTTTTGGTGGACTTCTGAAAGCATATTTTGGATTGAAGTGAGGAACAGAGATAGACAGAAATCAAAGATATGTGATTTATAGAGATAGATATGCTGTGTCTTTCATGACAGAGCTTCCTCCCCAAGAGGACAAGTGTAGGGTCCTGCATCTGGGCAGGAACAACACCAGGCACCAGTGCAGTTTAGGGGTCACCCTGCTGGGAAGCAGCTCCATGGAGAAAGCCCTTGGAGTCCCAGTGGGGCAGGTTCTCCATGGAGCAGCAGTGGGCCCCTGGGGACAGAAAGGCCAATGACACAGAAACCTGTGTCCAGCAGGTGTAGGGAGGTTCTCCTGCCCTTCTGCTCTGCCCTGGGGAGACCTCACCTGGAATACTGTGTCCAGTTTGGGGCTCCCCAGTTGAAGAAAGACAGGGATCTACTGGAAAGAGTCCAATGGAGGCTCAAGGATGATGGAGGGACAGGAGCATTTCCCCTGGGAAAAAAGACTGAGGGAACTGGGGCTGTTTGGTCTGGAGAAGACTGAGAGGATATCTACTGAATATCTGTAAATATCTGAGGGGTGGGTGTCAAAGAGAAGGAGTCAAAATCTTCCCTGGAGTGCCCAGCAATAGGACAAGAAATAAAGGGTATAAACTGGAGCAAAGAACACCTCAATATGAGGAGAAACTTCTTCACTGTGAGGGTGCCAGAGCCTGGCACAGGCTGCCCAGGGAGGTTGTGGAGTGTCCTCTGGAGACTTTGCAGCCCCACCTGGATCTGTTCCTGTGTGGGCTGCCCTGGGTGCCCCTGCTCTGGACTCCATGATCTCCAGAGGTCCCTTCACACCCCCACCATTCTGTGATTCTGTGAATTCCAAATTTACTCTGCAAGGACCCCCCACCATTCCATAGTGCTGGTAATGCCCTGGTCTGCACTATTTGGCCATTTTGCCAACCTCAGCCCGCTAAGGGTGGGAAATCTGCCAACTCCTTGCGCAACTTTTGTCAGGAATTCAGCTCAGGCAAAGGAAATCTTGTTTTTCACATCCAGACAGGGGCCCCCAATAATGCCAGCTGTGTGGCTGTTCTGCAAACCCACTTGTAGTTTCATCCTTCACGTGCTTGATTGTGAGGAAGATTAAGTGATGTTTCACAGATCTGCTCTACCAAGCCTCCAGGCTAGATTGTGTCCTCAATCCATACATTAAACTCCTGTTGACACTGGGGAGAGCTGCATGCCTGGACAGAAGGTACAAAATACCTCTGCCTAAAAACCAAAGCTGTCAACCTTTTACCTTCATTCCTCAGAAACTCCTTCCAGACTCAGTGCCATAATCCCCAGCATTTTTGTGATGTCCTAACATTTTCCCAAGAAAACCTCTGCTGGGGCATTCCTTGGCTTGCCACTTGATTATCCATAATTCCAAGGAAGAAAAAGCTTATGAGAATGTGAGAGATTACTGAGATAATAAGGAAAAAAAAAAAAAAAAAAGGGGATTTTCCAGCCATCCTGGATGCTAATAACACAAATATATCCATCAATATCCTGAAAATTAATCAGGTTTTTTGATCTGGAAGTCTGTACCATCCTGTGCCTTTCAAGTGTGTTGATAACCAGCCATGTCACCCATCAGAAAACAGGCTTGATTGGCATATGGAAGAAGGTGGTATGACCACAACACATGGCAGAGAAAGAGAATTTCAAGACATTTTACTCTGCCCCTCTTGCTTTCATCCTCCCAGGGAACCACTTTTCAGCCCCTAAACATGTCTTTGGGGGTCTGTGAGATGCTCTTTTCACAGCAAGGAGGAGAGAACTGCACAAATCTGTAGTAGTTTTTACCCCTCCATCCTAGAAAATTCTGTTTGAAAAATACCCTTTGAGCCCCAGCCTGAAATCTAGCTGAAAGTTAGCCCCTGTGTCAGGGCTGCAGAGAAAAAGCAAAAAATACAAGTCAGCTGTTTGGCCAAATTATTAATCTACCAAAAAAAAATAATCTAAATTCAGAAATGCCTACAGAGTAAATATGAAGAAATGTTTTATGGTAATGTCATTAAAACATGACCAGCATAATGATAATTATTAAGGTTCCTTTACCTAGCACTTGCTAAAATTTAAGCTTTTGACATCACAGTTTAATGAAATAGTGTGGGGGGGGAGTGTTTCTAAGAGTGGCCTCTTCTTAATTCAAATTACAGAAGCTATTTAAAATTTTAAAAGTATTAATATTTCTCTGTATGGAAAAGAGCAGCTTCTATCTTGCTTTTCAAGGAGAGAAAGCAGAGCACAAGAGTGATTAGACTTATTAGGACCAAATTGTCAGCACTGAGCTCTAATTAGGAATTATATCTTTAAGCATATGCTGAGTTCCATACATACACATTTAACTGATTTAGGAACTCCAGGGATATTACATTAAATTTTAATCAGGGAGAAAAAAAATGTTAAGCAACTTGCTCTCTCAGAGGAGGGCATTTTTGCCATGTAAATGGGGCACAATTCTTTCACTGTTCTTGTATTTGAAAGCATTTTTTTTTTTTCTGGGTAAAACTAAAATAATATCAAGGGGTTTCTTTAATTTTTCTACTTCTTTTTTCTGGAGGGTCAACAGGCAGCTGATTTCCCCAGGGGTATATGACAATTAATGTCAGTTCGCAAAAGGCCAAATCCAGAAGGAAAAGATGAATTTTGTTAGCTCTGATACTGATGTTTTAAATTACTACCATAATCAATAGATTATTATTTATTTTTGCTGCTATATTGAAACATAGAATATATAATTAAAAGGCTTTTCTCTCCTTTTTCCATATATTTCAATATTCAAATTGCAATGTCTACACCTGTCTTTTCCCCAAACTAATTTTTGAACTCCAAACTAATTTTTGATTCACATTTTCTATTCCAGACTAAGCAATGATCTTAAGGGCACAACAATTTGACCATCAGTATTTTCAGAACAAAATCTGTTAAGGCCATATATTCACCCAGGCACTGATGAGCAGTGAGTTTAGAACAGGGGATATTTAATATATGGTATAACAGGGTATATTTCATATACAGGGTATATTTAATTTATACCTCCACTCCAGTCAGAATAGGGGATATTTAATATATAACATAATAGGGTTTATTTCATATACAAGGTATGTTTAATTTATACCTGCACTCCAGTCTGAACAGGGGATATTTAATATATGGTTTAATAGGGTATATTTCATATACAGGGTATATTTAATTTATACCTGCACTCCAGACAGAATAGGGGATATTTAATATATGGTATAATAGGGTATATTTCATATACAGAGTATGTTTAATTTATTCCTCCACTCCAGTCAGAATAGGTGATATTTAATATATAGTATAATAGAGTATATTTCATATACAGGGTATATTTAATTTATTCCTCCACTCCAGTCAGATTAGGGGATATTTAATATATGGTTTAACAGGTTATATTTCATATAGAGGGTATATTTATATTTACCTCTTCAAACACTATTGATTTAATCCCACCATTCCTTCTACACTCCACCTAGTCCAAGGCATTAACCACATTCTCAAAGGCTGGGAATACAACACAGGAATATGGAAGGTTGATTCCTCCAGACTCAGGTCATCTTCAGGCAACCAAGCTGCTTGTTTCTGAGGTCCAGAGGCCTGGACAGCTCTGCCCAGTGGTTTTATTCCAAGTTGTCTTCCCACAGGGAGCAAGCTGCAGTGGAGCACAGCTGTGTCCATGATGGTGTTTGCTTGGCTCTTTGCTGCCTTTTGGTCTGTGATGCCTTTGCTGGGCTGGGGGGAATATGACTATGAACCCCTCCGAACCTGCTGCACCTTGGACTACAGCAAAGGGGACAGGTAAGGGCTGGGTTCAGCTCCCACAGGAGGGAGGTTGGAGGCTGCTGTGCCCTGGGAAGAGCACCCAAGTGCCCAGTTGCCCCCTGCCATGTTGATCTCCCCCTCTGAGGCTGCCTTGATATGGTGGCATGAAGGACCAGGCAAAGCTTTCTGTGCGGGATAAGCTGGTGCTCAAGTTTCTACTCACCCATCCATCCATAAACCCCCTCTTTTCTGGGTTTGGAACCCTTTCAGACTGGTTTTGGCTTCTGCAACCCAGCCCAGATGTCTGGATGAGGATTCTTGGGTTTAAAAACACCTATTGTGTTTAAAATCCATCCCCCACACAACAGTGCAGCACAACATAACTGGCACCTAAATCCAAACCTGTTTGGCCAATATTAAACACACCAGTGAATGAATATTTACAGAGATGCCCTAGGGAGGAATTAACAACCTCTTTTTTCTTCCCCCCTCCTCCCCCTTTCCAGAAACTATATCACATTCCTTTTTGCTCTGTCCATTTTCAATTTCATGATCCCGGGATTCATCATGCTGACAGCTTATCAGTCCATACACCAGAAGTTCAGGAAAAGTGGGCAATATAAGGTAAGGAAACTCAACTGCTGCAACCACCTTACCAAAATAGAGCTGTGTCCAATACAAAGCAGTCAAAAAACTAATTTATTTCAGAAGCTTTGGCTCAGCTGCTTCTGTTCTAACTCCCCAGTGTTATTCAAGTAACAACACAGGATGGGGCCTCCCAGAAAGTCAGTGGAAAAGCCATTCCAAATGATTTCCAAATATGACCAGCTGTAGTCAAAGCTGAGATCAGCCTTGAGGATTCCCCTCCACCAGCACTGCTCAGCAGAGAGACACACAGACAGCCCCTGGTGCTCCTGTGATTGTTGATTTGATGCTTGGCTGAGGAAATGCAGAAACCTGTATGAGCTGGAAATGAAGGAATTGCTCTGGTGTGGCAGGATTCTGGGAAGGGGGTGATTAGAGGAGTTGTTTCCTTAGGTGCAGGCCCAGCCTGACCCCTGCACTCAGTACAGACAGTTCTCAGGGGATATAAGCACTGAGCCAGGCAGGCTGCTCTGCTCCTGCCTGAAAGAAATGCCTGTGCCCTCTACATATTTCTTGAGCCAATCTCAGTGTTATTAGCATTTTTTTCAGTGAGTTTGTGCAATAGTGTGTGATTTCTTATGATATTCTATAGCTGGACAGCCTAGTTTCAATGCAGAAAATTTAAGGGTGATCACTTCCCTATTCATTAATATTTTGAAGGTAGCTGGGAACAGCTGGTCATGAACACCACGGGTAAGGCCCTAGCATGAAGGACAGAGGAATCCTCTTACCTCACCACAGATGTTTCCCCCTCATTGCACTGAGTTGAGGCTTCACATGGCTTATTTATCTGCAAAGACCCTCTAAATCAAAAAACATTTCTTTTTATATTTTTAAATGTACATATTCCCCTCAGCAGCAATTACTGGCTGTGACACACGCACAGAGAGATGCAACTGGTCTGCCACGGGGTACTTTGCCACCTCTGTCCAGGAGCAACTGCCATTCCATATCAGAGCCCTGGGAACTTTGGGATTTGCTGCACAGGCAGCCCCTCAGTACAGAAGGCTCTGTGCTTACACCTCCAGCATCTCCAGCAGACCCTGCTGGCTGATCCCCTCCTGCTACTGAACACAAACCCTGGCCTCGGAGCCTCCGTCCCGTCCACTTGTTGGTTGTGAGACACTAAGGGATTTCTTGCTTTTGTTTTTCAGTTTAATACTGGTTTGCCCCTGAAGACACTGGCCATTTGCTGGGGTCCCTACTGCCTGTTAAGCTTCTATGCAGCAGTTGAGAATGTGATGTTCATCTCACCCAAATACCGCATGGTACGTCTGTGCCTCCCGAGGGAGCTCCCACGGCCTCCATCCCCTCCTCTGCTTGGCCCTCTGGACCAACACCTGGTTCCTCACTCTTCTCAGAACATCTTAGACACCTAAGAACACCTGGTATCTCACTGTTCTCAGAGCATCTGGAGCAAGCAGATCATTTCCTCCAAGCATTCTGTTCCTCTACCACTCGGAAGACAAAACAGCAAAGAAGGAGTGTAACAGGCACTGCTGGGATCAGGCAGCACTTTAGGAGCTCTGAGGGGTGTTTATTCCTTTGGGAAGCAGTCTGGGGGCTGTAGCCTGTGGTTTGTAGGAGGTTTTTGTGTCTCTCCCAGAGTCAAGTTTTCATTTTTGAAGAGATTTGTTCTCCAAGACTTCCCTTGTCCTCTGGGAAGCTTCAATAAGAGTATTATTATTATTATTTAAGAGTATTCTGCCTTCTTTTTTTCCCCTCTTAGCTCAGGGACTGCCTCTGGAACACAGCAATATCACACCCAACCTCACAGCTTGCATTCAGTCCCCCAAAATCAGACCAGTTTCAGGTCACTAAACACATGACTGTAATTAGGTGTTCACTATTCCACACAAAATCTGTCAGTGATCAGTCCATTTACCCATCAGAAGGTGTCCATGGTACATTTTCCACTCTCCCTGAGTGGTTCTGTTCACTCTCAGCTGAAATATCCCAGTTCCAGGCAATGTTAATCTGAATTCTTTTTTTCCTGGAGACTATCATTTCCCAAGCAAGGGCCTCCAACTGACCAAATTGCTTTCACCACTTATCTCTCCATGGGTAGCAATCTACTGCCATTGGAGACAGGCATGTGTCTGGTAAAGGAAAAATGAGCCTAGGCTGAAATCAGCTCATTGGCTCCTATTAATTTGTATTTGTTTTAATTATCCTCTTTCACTGATTAATAAATAACATGTCTCACAACAGATTCCTGCTGTTATTGCCAAGACTGTGCCAACAGTGGATGCCTTTGTCTATGCCCTGGGGAATGAGAACTACAGAGGGGGAATCTGGCAGTTCCTCACAGGACAGAAGATTGAGAAAGCAGAGGTTGATAACAAAACTAAATAACCCCATGATGGTATGAAGCAAAAAAGAAGGCATCACTCAAAGCAAAAAAAACAAAGACTACAGGATATTCTGAGATGTCCATGCAAAGGTGGTTCCACATTGGAAAGGCCATGCACTGCCTACAAAGAAATGAAGCACTGACAGAAAACCCTCCAGATAACTCTCCAAACCATCACAAGCTGCTTGTCAAACAAGCTGCCTGAAACCTGGGTTGATTGTCATCAGTCTCATTTAATATGTCACTGCAAATAAAGAATGTGCTGGAAAGCAATTTATCTCTTTTTTTTTCTGAGACACTAACAGAAAATCTCAGCAAATGATCTGCAACGGGGCATTTGTTTATCCAGGGAGGGCTCCTCAAATCAAGCTGTGCAGCTTTGTCCATATGGTAACTCCTGGATTACTAGGAGATTAAAGGAGTTATCTGGTGTTATACCACATGTCTGCAGAAACAGCTTGTTCATCTGGACAACTCATTTTAAATGCCCCTGAAATGGGAGTTCTGAAATTTCCATGATGAATCTGCCAGTCTAATTCCATTTTTAGTGGACATTTTACCCCATAAGAATTATTAGCTTGGCTCCTATTCAAATGACATTCAGCTCTGTCACACACTAAACTGACTTTCTGCTCACCAGGACAGGCTCATAGTCCATCATCACTGAGTGAAAACTAAAGGGAGGCAAGGATCAGATTCCAGTCTGGAAACATCATCAAAATCTACTTCATAGTTGCCATTAATCATCAAAATCTACTTCATATTTGCCATTAATCATCAAAATCTACTTCATATTTGCCATTAAATTCCCCTATGCTCTGGTTCTTGGTTCATTTTTGGCATTGACATGGAAAAAAAACCTTAAAGCTAACCAAAGAAAAAGCTGCTCTGTCCCTCTGATGCTTCCCAACATATTGGAAGGATTAAGTTGTGTATGGGTTACAAGATGGTAGGTGGGACATTCCTGGAAGCCAACCTACCAGTGGGGAGAAGGGTCATTCCCCTCATGGCTAGAGATGGGAAAGAAATGTCATTTTGTCACAATGAACCAGCAGGATGCTCTTTGGAAATGTTCTTTAGGACTTGAGAGGCTCAATCTAGTTAATAATGAAACTCTTGGGAATAATCACATTTAAAGCTGACAGCCAAGAGTTGACATCTCAGATACATGTAATGTTATGAGAGCAGATGACACAATGTTTGCAGTGGAAAGTGCAAAATAATGTGTAGGGAGACAAAATTATCTTGATGCATCTCCAGTGACAGGCTCTGAATCTGGAATGATCTCTTTCTCAGGAAAGAAACCTGGGTAGGTCTGAAAATCATTGTTTGTCAGCACAGTCCTACTGCAGAAACCCTGCAGAGTGCCAAAACACTAAAAAACCAACAGAAAACACAAGAGGACATGGGGTCACACCACTCAAAAAGCCACTGGGATCAAACCTATTGAGTGCAGGGCATAGTTTAGGTCATTCCACCTCACAGAGGACATAGATAAGCTGGCAAAGGGCCATCAAACAGAAAGAAAAGGTGATGAGCAAACGTAAGGAGGAGCTTAAATAAGATTGGGATGAGAGAAAGAAGAGTGCTGGCTCCTATTGAACCAGGAGTCCAGGAGATGTGAGGATGGGATGAGCATCTGGTGCTTCCAGCAGCCTAAGGATAATGAGTGGACACAGTAAAATTAAATGTGAAGCTGGGTATTTGCTGAAGTTCAGAGTTTGAGGAGTGTTCTTCATGTTGCTTACTGAAGCAAGAGTGGGATAATGAAATACATAACAGCTGCAGATACCTTGGGCTGAAAGGGAACACCCCTCTGGAATTTCATTTTCAGACTGATGTTTGACTTGTTCTCACTGTGAACCTCTGGAGTAGGAAGCAGCAGTGGTTTCTTCTACACATTTTCAGAGGGGTCTGTGCCATTCCTTTCCATCTTGGACCAACTGAAAGCTGGTGATGGGTAAAGAATATTATTAATTAATGAGCATAAAGTTGCTAAAGGGTATTCAAGCAACATGAGGGTGCAGAGCAAATCTGGATCATTTCTCCTGGCATTCATTTCCACCCTAAAGACCAGATGAGGGGCTTCTCCATGCAAGTGATGAAGCTTCTCTGGCTGAGGGAACAGAGGTAAATGAAGCATCTGAACAAACTGGATAAACTTAAACACCTCCCCAGTTCTGCTTCACGTTGCCTTGGCTTCATAGCCAAGAGTGGAGGAAAATGAGATTGCTGGTGGCTAAGTTATTGGATCATGGATAATTTCAACCACACACAAAAAAATAATTCAACAAAATAGAGAAATTGAAAGAAAAATTTCCAGAAACTGGTCAACAAAGCAAAAAAAAAATAAATCTTTTAGCTATTATTAGTTCTCACCACCAATTTATTCACATGAAGAACTGGCTGAGGACCTCTAACAAATGTATTCACTGTATTTTGCCAGTGAATTTCTGCCACCACCCTGAGAAAGCCTGTCACAACAAGGTGCTAAATCTCAAGCATGTTATGCTGAAGCATGTGAAATCCCATCATGTTTTCACACTGGAGAATCCCAGAAGGCTGGAACAATTGTCCTAACCAAAGTGCAGCCCCAGGTTTATACAGAGGCTGCAAAACACTCCCATTCCACCTACTACCCTTCAAAGTCCTCTCCTTAGGGTTCAATCCCTGGATTCAGTATCCAGGCACTCTCAGCACCCCAGTGTTACATCACAGCCAGCCTGACTCTGCTGCTTTGGGTCAGAATATTTCCATGCACTGATGAAAACCAGAAAGAAAAAGGCTATTTTTCCTCCTTTTCCCTAGACAAACAGCATTCTTTGCTTCTCAGGTTTTCTTGCAGCAGATAGAAGTGCCTGACACCTTAAATAGTGTCTCCTGCAGTCTTCTTTTCAAGGCTATTAAACACCCACAGGCTCCCAGTGAAGTTACCCTGTCCTCAATAATGCTGCAAATCAAGGTCTTGCTGCTTCTGCTTTTTCTGTGCTGCCCACACTTCACCCTAAGGGGCAATAGCATTCCTCATGTGCCCCACACACTGGCTGTATTTTGGTTTTTAGCACATTTTGTACATCTGATTGGAGCATTACAAAGTGATTTTGGAGAAGAATTTTCACTGTTCAGCCTATCCTCACGCTACTTTGCATTGCATTCCTGTAAAAGAAAGGAACTGGGGTTTTATTCACCATGAGGGGAAAAAAGCTAGTTAAAAATCTTAAACATGGACCCAAGTGGTTTGATTCAACAAGTTGGGATACAGAGAATGAAAGGTTAATTTAAGACCCTTGGTATTCAAATTAAATTGGTAAATTTAACTTGGTAAATTAAGACCCTTGTGACTTGATGACAGCAAATCAAATGCTCACCCTTTCCATCATGGCTCATTTAAATCTTGGTTAAACTTGCCACTTTCTCCTCACAGGTGACACCTCAGAGAGTTTGCATTTTGGGGAGCTAAAATGCAACAAAATATTTGGTGTTACCTGCCTTGTGTTGACCCTTTGGGATGGTTCCTTGGAGGGCAGTAATCTGTGATGAGTAGGAGCTGCACTGTAGAGGCCAAAGCAGTAAATGCTCAGAAGGTGCTGTGGTCTGAAAACAAGCACTTTGATTTCTGCAGAGAAAAAGGGAGGATAAAGATATTATGTACAATAATCAGAATTTTTTTAATGCTTTCACTCATGACCACGTAGCATTTGAGGTATTGATTGGAAATTTGCTATCTCTTGTGAATCATTTAAAGCCAAAAGGATCCAATCATAACAGAAACAGAAAGCACAAAGCTGCCAAGATCTCAGTAAGGTGCAAGTTGAAGTGATGATGAACACAATGTAAGTTGTGCATGCAAGATTTAAGAGTTAATTAACACTTTCAGACCCCTGGATTTCCAAAGGCAGGGTTTTTTTTCCTGCATTAGTCATGTATGAAATGTTTCAAAGGGAGCTGCTGCCTCCTTTGAGGCTCTGGCCCACAGAAATAATCAGAATTATCCCCTCAATGTTCCATAATTGAGAATTATTTCAGATGCAGTTGCTTTAAAGGAATCTAATTTTAATTACCCCAGGCTTCAAACGAAGGTAAACTAATTAAACACTGTTCAGAAACGTGCTTCAGAAGACAATACTTCATTCAGTAGGTCCCTAATGGCAGGAAAATGGGCTTCCTTTTAATAATTCTTCTTGGGAATCTGAAAACTAATGATGCAGTTGATGAGTAGAGAGCTGCCACTCTCTGCTTGGCTCTCCCACTGTCCAGGCAGGAGAGGGAACATCTCTTTACCACTCCAGTGGGGGACAGAGCAGCATCAGTCTGGGCTGTGAGAAAGACCCTTCTAGAAATGGAATTTCAGGAGTTAGGTGGGTTGTCTGCCATGGAGAGTCTGTGCAATCCCAGGCTGATAAAGGGAATTAATCCTGCCAAGTCACCACAGGAGACTCCTTAACTCTCTCCATGGCTTGAACACAGCCTGCTTTTTGTAGCCATGATTCCAGGCTCATTCCAGCCACTGAGCCATCAGGAATGGAAATCAAATGGAAATCAAATTATATCATTGGATGAGAGGTCACTGTGCTGAAAAGTAAATGTACAAGGAGCAGCCTAAGGGTGCTGTCAGCTGCAGAGGGCAAATGCCTGAGCTGGGTCTAAAGCTCTCCTAAAAATGAGATCCAGACAGAAATTAAGGAAAAATGCTCTTAGAGGCTAAAGCTCCAGAGAAGTTTTGCTTCCTATCCTGCATTTTGGCACCACACTGAGTCACCTCCTTGTTCCCAGCAAGGATTCCAAACCTGGGACTGGGCAACTTGAAGCTTGTCTTCATTTCTTGCAGAAGAAATGACTGTTATTGGCCAAAAGAGATGCTTTTATGTGATAGCACTCAGCTGGGAGTGGAGGGATTCCAAGCCATTTGTCCTTAACCAGAGGGCAGTCAAACACACAGCTTTTCCCAGCCAGGAAAGCCACCAGCTGCTGCTAAATGATTTCCCTGCTGACAGGAGATCCTTTGAAGGAAAAAAAAAAAGCAAAAAAAATACAAGGTTTTGCCAAGTGAAGGGGTAGAAAATGAGAACAAGCAATTCAGGATTGATTTCAATTCAGATTTCAGATTCAGATCTTCTCTTGATCCAATTTCCTATCTTTTTTTTTTTCTCTCTGCTATAGAAAATTGACCTAAAACCCTGTGGAGGAGGAGTAAGCAAGAGCTAGAAGGGTCATCATTGCAGGCTGACCTGAGCTTCTACGGGGGAAAATAGTTGTAACCTGACTAAATGTAAGACCAAGTGCTTGAGATCCAAGAAAGGCAGCTGTATTTACACAATGCTCTGGAAACCAGAGCTCAGAAAAGGCTTTAGGGGTCATTACAGATAATCTCCTTAATGTAAGCTGTCTGGACAATGCTGCAGCAAAAAGGGACTAATGAGATGCTTGACTAAAGAGGGGCAGGGAAGTATGGAGCAGAAAGAAAGGATTCCAGCATTTCTGGGCAGCACTGCCAACATCCCTGCCAGGCTGTTGAACCCTGTCCTGCTGTCTTGCTGAAGCCAAGGTAGACACCACCCACTGCTCCCCTCTCAGCCACCCAGGTGGTCACACCACCACAGAGCACTCTCAGATGCATCAAGCATCCATGCTGCCCATTCCTGATAACCTTCTTTTCCTCCACCCTCCAGAAGAAGCTCTCCCATCACTTTTCCAGGGGTGGAAGCAAGGCTGACTGGCTTCTATTTTCCTGAGTCCTCCTTGGAGGCTGCAGTGACAGTGGCTTTCCTCATGAACCTCTTCCTTTGAGGAGTGGCTTAGCAACACCAGCAGCTCCCTCAGCACTCAGGTGCATCCCACCAGGGCTGTCCAGTTTGCCCAAATCATCTCTAACCCAAACCTCACCAACCAAGGGAGAGAGGATTCCTTCTTCCAGACCTTCTCAACTCAGGGTTTCCTGAGGGTTTTTCTTAAGGAAAAAAAAAGGCATTAAGACACTCCCCATCTGTCTAGACCAGCACCTCTGCCATGCCATCTGAAAGTAAAGACACATAGCAGCCATACCTGTGAGTGCAGCATGTGAAGCAGCAGTGAGTTTAGAACAGAAATATCAGTGGAAAAATCCCTAGATTCTTGACTCTAGTGAAAATTCAGTCTGAAACCAGAAACATTAATCCCATGGCACTGCCCACAGCTGCAGGCTCCATCTACCAGCAAACAGGTGCTTTGGAATGGGATGAGGATGAAACTAAAGGAAAAATAAACATCAGCAGGACAGGCAACACCTTAGTGTGTCCTGGGTTATGCTGAGCAAATAATAATCCTAATTTCTTGGGGTCCTGTTGCAGTTCTTGCTGAGAATTCATTGCCAGCAGAAATTAGATCTTGCACTGAGCATTTATTAACTCCTTTTTGCTTTCTAGTTGAGGGCCAAGCTTACCACTGACTGAGCACAAGAAGAGAACACTGTGCCTCAGATAGGACAAGAATTATCCAAAGAAATGCAGACCTCCTCCTTGGGTTCTGGGGTGTTTTTCTGCCTGAGAACTATTTGTAGCTATGGAGGAATGAAGCACAGCAACAAGAGTCATTCTGTGGGGAAGGTGCCATATGGTCCACAAATCCCATTAAGCAGGTTTAATTCTTTTAAAGCTTCCAGACCAGCAAGAATAAAAGGGAGCTCAGTTCAGCTATTCTCCAGATGCAAGATCCATCTCTCCTCCTGCTGTCAGCCCTTCGGTGTGGCTGAAAGAAGAGGGAATAACTCCTCATTATTTTAAGCAAACACCAGTGCTGTGCATTGTCCCTCCCTGGAGTCACCAGGCTCCTGCTCTAGCCCTTTCCCAGTTCCACTGACAACCTCACTCAGAGAAGCTGGTTATGAAGCAGTGATGGGATTTTCCCAGTTGAACATTTGTTTGCCTCTCTTTCCAGAGGTAACTCACATTCCTGACAGAGCCAGGGCTGCAAGTGCCAGAACTCACACATCTGTTTCTTCTTTTTTTTCTACAGGTGATGAAAAAGAAATTACTTGGGAGGTGTTTTCAGGGAAGGTGACTGCACTGGGGCAGAACTGGAGCTGCAATCTGCACTTGTTCCTCACATCCCAGCCTGGGCTTTCTTGGCATCATCGTGTTAAAAGTAACATGGAATTGGAGCTGGTGAAGTTCTGCCTCCAGAAATCAAAATCAATGGCATGGAGGTGGCTTGTCATATTTTCAGTAGTGGAAATAAGGCCTCTGAAATGGCATCCTGGATGTTCATCAAAGGTATCACTGAAGTGGCTAGTTTCACTTTATTGCTGTATGGAACTAGTTCATAATTTAGCATCACAGGCTTTGGTTAAAACTCTGATTGCAAGGGTTGAAACAGGTTTGAGGCACAATAAAAAAGACAAACTCCACAAAATTTAATCCATCTTTACCTTTTTGCTTCAATGTGACTCTTGTTAGCTCCCTAAATTTAGATTTTTAATCTCAGATTGGCACCCCATTCTCTGCCACTCAAGTATCACAAACAGCAAGGAGATTATGGCCACTTATGCAGTAACTATTTTCCTATAATCCTTTTAGCACCATAAATGCTAAATATAGCATCAAGTTTAAATTAGCTGTAACCTCCAGTTGACTCCAGTTAACCACACAGAAACAGCCATTTAAACAACCACCAAAAAGCCACCCTGTGAAGCTAGAAGTGTTCTCACACTACAAGAATTGTACAAGAACGGGAAATTTTTTAGCAACCTAGGAGTTGAGCTGTTTGTCTGCCACACACAGGTAGAGTGGTTACAATAGTCACAGAGGGGTTGGAAGGCACCTCTGGAGATCACCCAGGAGCATGTCCAGACAGGTTGGAAAGTCTCCAGAGGAAGGTGACTTCACAAATCTCTGGGCAGCCTGTGCCAGGCTCTGTGACCCTCACAGGGAAGATGTTTCTCCTCAAGTAGAGCTTCTCATGCTCTGCTTTGTACCTGTTGCCCCTCCTCCTATTGCTGACCCCACCCCTGAGATAATCAATGTTAGCAATATTTAACCCTTACAAACAGCACCAGGAGAAACTGGAGCCCCTTTATCCTATCTCTATTTGCAAATGGTTATTGCTGAAATGCAGATCATTTCTGTGACTCAAACTCCCACTAGTGTTTCTCCAGGGCTGCCCATTTCACAAGGCAAACTGATCTATCCCTAAACCAGCATGAGACAGTCACTAGGGAGAAGAATTAAAACAGGTTCAAAACCTAGAATAGGAATAACTTCAGCCCACCAGCCACAGAGATCTCCACCTTCTGCTTGGAAATTGCTTCAGGAATACATCCCCAGCTTCCAAGTAGGGGTTTTGGGAAGGCTGCCAGGGAGCAGAGGTCTCCCACATTCAGACTGGGATACCCCTAATTGTCCCCAGGGAGTCAGGACCAGCTCCTGCTGCCTACAGCCAGCTTTACACTCAGGCTGCCAGGGCTAGAGCCCACTGGGTGGATTTTAACTTCAGTATTCCAAGGTTACGTACCTGTTTTGTTAACCTAGGTGTTTTGTTTCCACCTCTGCAACAGGACTTGTTCAGGACCAGCTCTGTTTTTCAGCATCCAGAGAAGTGGAAGTGGTTTAACACCCTGTCTGAGCCCTGCCAACTCCTGCCCAGGAATCCCCTTCCCCTCTGTGGACACTTCCACTCTATCACACAGCAGGCCATGGAAACATTCCCTGTGACCAGAGACACCAGAATTCACTCCATGGCATCTTTTTATCCTTAGGACTTGGCAATCTCAGCACTGCCCATCTGCACGACCAGCAGCAGAGCAAGCAGAGGGTCCTGCCAGGCCCAGGGGCCTCCTGGTTCCATCCCTGGCCCAGGCCCGGGAGGCAGCTCTGCCCTGTGGGAGGCTCTGGCTGGCACGTTGGGCCTTCTGTTCCCCTCACAGGGGGATCCCCTGGGACTGTGACCCTCCTGCTACTGTCTGAGGAGTGGTCCTGCTGTGTGGGCATGCCTGCCTCAGAAACTCTTCCACAACAGCCCCCTTTTCCTGGGCATCCAGCTCCAGAGCCCTGTATCTATGGTGTAGAGGCAGCTGGGAAGGGGGAAAGGCCAGACAGGGATTCTCCTGCCTCCCTGAGCAGGGACCTGTTTCCATTCACCCCCATCTCTCAGGTCCTCTCCTAAGTCCACCTTCAGCTAGCCTGGCATTTTTCATACTCCAGGGAGAGAGCTACTCTGTCAAAACCTGTGCTAGCCTGGGAAATGTCACAGAAATGCAAATTAAAATGTATTTGATTGTGTTTGCTTGTCCGTTTTGCTTCGGCTTGTTAGGAACGATTGAACAGATGCCTAAAGCTGAGCAGTAAAATGAGTGTACCCATGAGCTCTTCCCAGAGATTTTTTCTCCTTCAGCTGGAGGACTGCCACACACACAGATTGTGATCGTCTCATCCGTTCATTACGGACACACACTCATCTGCTCAACACAGATTGGAAGGAGAGGATGGACAGAGCTGGTCAAAAGGGAAATAATGAATCAGAAAGTCTTCTTGTGGACTGCCATGACCACTACCAAAATATTCTGTCAGCTTCTGTTTAAAAAGCTGTGAAATCCCAACAAAATAAACAACAACAAAAAATAAAGGTATCAGAATTCTCTCTCAAAAGCAGAAACAAAGTGGCTGTGCAGAGCTCACTGTAACAACCATGACCCTCATGCTACTTCCAGAATGTTCTTCTTTAAGAAGCATCAAGTTTATTTTATTTTCTGGACAAGTTTTATGGTTAGAAGAGTAAACTAAATATTTTCGGCTACTCCTGGACACAAAACTAGGGAACGAGAAGATAATAATTAATAGAGGAATCATAAGGGGGAAAATATTTATTCTGAGCTTCCTGAAGCTAGACTGAGCACCTCATGAATGTCTCCACCAGAGACACAAGGAAAGAAGAAGCACTGAAGAGAGGAGGGGACAGACAAAAAGATACAGTGGTAAAATCACATATTTAGAGGGAAAAAAACCCTTCTTTTTCCCTTTAGTGCAATTTGCAAACACTCAACTCTACTTCAGCAGCCTCTTTGACTTGGATTCACTCTCTCCACAGAAGGTTGTGGACAAACATCTCAAGCAGGTCACACACTTTAGAGAAAGAAGTCATCTGGGGTTCATACATTAGGCCCTTTGGGATAAAGTGCTTCTGTTGACTTTTAAAACTTCTTCCCTGGTACTTCTAAAGAGATTAGGAAGTTGAACAGTTAACTATGCTCTCATTTCTTCATGAAATACAGGTTAGTTTCATCTTAGGCTCTGCAACAATCCTATAGGGCATAGCTATAGCATGAAATAACATGTCACTCCAGATGAAGGAGGCTGCAAAGGTTCTTCTCTCCTTTTTTGTTTTGTTGGTTGGATTAGGGTTTGGTGTTTTTTAATAAATAAATATATTAAAATTGTAAAGAAAAGATGTTGCTCCATGCTGGCTCTGGACTATACCTCCTTGATATTTCAGACTCTGGGAAAACAGCTCATCATGAGTTTATTACAGTTCACAACCTGCACACTGTTTGTGGAACATATAGAAATAATTAACACTGGCCAGAACCGGTGTGAAAATTAAAATTCTTCTCCTCCCCAGCTGAAATTCTTTTTATCCAGTCCTGAGTTATCACTGTGAGGGAGCATTGAAAAGGCAAATTTCCAGTACAGGGACAAAATAAATGCTCTTGTGCCCAGTCACCACACCTTATGCCCATATCCAGAAGAGTTGCACAGCTGATGGACACCTGAGGTTGCTCTGTGGGATCTCCCATCACTGGAACAGCTTTCATGCACCCCATCTATTCCTTCCCTAGGAGTGAGGACTGTCCTCCCACTCCTGGAGATACATCTCCCAGAGACCTCTCTAACCAGGGAAACCATTTCCAAGTAACAATAAAATCATTTCCCAGGTAGTTTCTAGTAAGAGCAAAGTGCAGGAGAAAGAACAGCTCTTGCTTTGCTTCCTAAGGGGTCTGGTGTCCAGAGCATCCCTTAGGCCCTTTAATACAGTGACCTGTCTCCATTTACTGAATTGATTTGGCACAGGAATATTTACTCTACTGAGTGTATTTAAACTAATGGCTGCTAAAGCAGCTTATATGACTTTTTTAATCTAGATTTTCCAGGCATTTGTGGAATGACTAGTTGAAAAGGAAAGAGGAAAAAAGAAAAATAGGGCAAAATTTTCACTGACAGGCACTACAAATGGTAGAAAGTTGCCACAAGACATGCAAATTACACAGGCAGATTTGTGTCTCATTCATTGCCATTACTGACTATTCCTGTTGTTCCATAATGATAGAAATAAAAAAGCTAATGAGAGGACAGCCAACAGTCCTTGCAACAGCAATCTTTAGATTTACTGCTCCTAAAGCATCACACGTGACCTCTGATGACATCCCCAGCTCCTGTGCTGCAGGGTCACCTACCCACCCTGCTGCACAGCCTCAGACAAGACAGGACCATGTAGGTAGCATTTGGAATCCATAACTCCTCACAGGTCCTCTGCTAGGTGTTGCCACTGCCACTTTAAGGCACAGCTGGAAATACAGTTTATTTTACAAGCAGACATTGTCTAAGCCAGCTGTTGTGACACCAAGGTGTCCAGGCACTGTTCAAAACTAGAGACAAAAAACCCAGCCCAAGACACTCTCCTCTGAGGGGACTGGTGCTGCCCACCCATCAAAAATCTCCCCTGAGTCAGGAGTTGAGGCTCTGTCAAAGTCACTGATCCCCTGTGACTATCCCCAAATTTTGGGGTGATCCAAAGCAGGGAAATCCACCAGGAATGGAATGTAACACAAACACAATTATGGTTCCTGGATAGAAAACACTATTTTTATTTTCCTCCAGAAAATCCTATCCTGTCAGTATGACTCCAAAGGTGAAGAGTCACTTCCCATCACCTGCCACGGAGAAAATAATAATAAACCAAAATTAAATCACCTTTAGGTAATCTAATCCAAGGGATAATTAAGTTACCTAAGGATAATCAAGTTAGCTCAGCAGGTCTGAGAAGCAGGAGCAGTAGCTGCAGCCATGCCAGCTCTTTCCAAAAGCCTGGAATGACTGGAGACAAACTCCAGGCTCCACTTCTCTGGACATCCCAGCAATGGCAGCACCTGACTGGTGCTGGGGGTTCCAAACTACAGAGGGAAATGTCAGGATCTAATGAAAAAACAGGATCCACCTGGCAGTGGATTTCTGAGCTGTTATCACAAACCTCAGGTTGCCTCTGGAATTGGATCACCCGAGAAGTGTGACAATCTCTCCCAAGATCAGTGGCAGAAGATGACAGTGATGTCAAAAATCATCTAGAAGAAGCTGGAGGGAGCTCCACTGTGCAGTCTCTTCAGCCCAGTAACTTACATTTGTAAGAGTTAAAAGCAAATCACTTCAAGGTAACTCCTGTGTGAGGAACAAGTTGTTAAATCAAGCACAAAACCACCAGCATTAGTCAAAGAATGTGTTACCTGGACAAAAATCCTGCCTTGTAAGTCTTAATGCCTTTCAAATCATTCTCCCACTAAATACATATCATTGCTGGACACAAAATCTAAGGAGAATGCATAGTATTTATCAAGAAATTTTCTAATCAGAGTCTGAGGCATGAAATCCAAGAATTGAGTATCCAAACACTAGCCAAGAACTGGTTAAAGCAGCAAATCAAAGCTTATACTGGTGAGGAATGAAGTTTCTATGTCAAACACTCTGAGATACAAGAGGAACTATTAAATAAACGAGCTCTGTCAACACAAAGGTGGAATTAATTTCTTGATATCCTTCTCACTTCAGAAAAGCAAGTTGATTTTTGTAGTCCCTTCCAAAATACACGATGCTTTTGCACCCCCTTCTGGGGACAGAGGCGAGGAGTGAACAGCCCGGAGAGGAGATCTCCCTCCTGTTATCCCTGTTTAACTACCCACGATTGCTTTCCAGCTAAAATATATTATTTTTTTTAACCCTGCGAGATCAATTCTATTCTAGTCATAATGTTTCCTGACTTAGGGACGAGTTTACACGCAGGATTCATGAGTAATGAAGGAAAAATCTTCATTTTATGATCATGTGCTTGCAAGGTCACTCAATTCTTTGCTTTGAAGGGAGGATGCAGAGCACAGAATGGTGATTTTATCCTTAGCAGTTTTTATTCATTTCAATAGCAATCCAAGGGAAAATGTTCTCCTTTCCTGAAAATGTGTTAAAATAAAATAATTCAAGCAAGCTACTAAAGGAGTTTGAGAAGCTGGAGTAAGCAAATAGGGAACGCAGACAGTAGAGTGTCTGCTGTTGATAGCGGGAACCAGAAGGTGGCATTAAATCGCCACCAACCGCTTGGCAAAGCCAGCAGGGATGTGCCCCAGGATGGCACTGCCACCGCTCTGGCAAACTTCTCAGTCTCAGAGTCAATAACAAATCGATTTTGCACTGGCACTAAGCCCTCCTGCCCGCTCCAGACCTGGCATTTCTGCCCTTGGCTCTTCTCAGAGACCACTGACTCAGAGAACCAGTGTGGAAAAGCCCCTTGGGATCATCCAGTCCAACCAGCACCCTGCTCTGCACAGTTCACCCCTAACCCATGGCCCTCAAACCCACATCCCAGCCACCCTGAAACACCCCCAGGGCTGGGGACTCAACCCCCTCCCTGGGCAGCCTGGGCCAGGCTCTGGCTGCTCTGCC
>JANHGL010024864.1:25051-41074 GCA_024611195.1 Ceyx melanurus | reverse complement strand
ACTACGAGTCCCAGCCGCGCCCGCGCTCGGTCAGGGCGGGAAGAGGAGGCGGGAGCTGCTCCGCCTCGCGCCCCCTGCGCTCACCTTGGGCGCTGAGGGGAGGCGGAGTGAGGCGGGGTGGGGCAGCCGCCGGGGGGTGCCTCGTCGCTGGGTTGGAAGGAGGCTAGCGGCTGGAGGGGAGCGCAGCGCGGCCGGGATGACGTAGGTGGGCGCGGCGTCAGGCGGCGGAAGGGTCCTTCGCGAGGGGATTCCCTCTCTTGCGCGGCTCTGCCTTCCGCGGGGATCCCTTCTCCTGAGGGGGAGAGCCCCGCCGTGAGGAGCGTCCAGCCGGCGGCTCGCCCTCCCGGTGCTGGCGGCTCCAGCTCGCTCACCCGAAGGCGGGGGGTCGGCCTAGGGGCCAGGCGGGGGGTCGTTGCCAGGTGCTGCTCTCTCGCATTGTGTGTTCCCCGCTCCCTTCGCCCGCTGTCCCCGCCGCCTCCTCTCCCCGCCGGCCGAGCTGCCGCAGCTTGGAGAGCGGCAAGAGCGGGTTCGGAGACACTCGTGGCCGCGGTGCTCGGCTGGGCAGGCGGCCGGGCTGCTCCTCGCCTTCCCCTCAGCGCTCCGGGGCTGCCCGGGCACCAGCAGCACCCCCGCCGCTGTAGCTCTGGGGTACACGCGAAACATCCGAGTTCCCCTGGGGGGAAAAGAATGAAAGGGGAAATTAGAGGGAAGGTTGAGAGTTCAGTTATTTCCTCGTGAACTCCTTCTAAGGGATCAGTGAAAACATCGAGGAGAAGCCAGCCAGAAAGTAGGTAAGCTGAAATTTGCTGTGCCCACACTGCTATTGCAAAACTTTTAATTGCCTGAGCATTGAAATAGGGTTGAAAGCTGTTTTTAGGGTGCTTAAAATTTCAGCTAAGCCAAGTGGGTGTTGCAGCAGCATTTGGAGGTAGTACTGTAGTAGCAACAAGAAAAAAGAAATAATTAAGCACTGACATTCTTTCTGCTGTTGATTCTGCAGAATGTACGTTCACGATTCTTTGCATACACCCCAGTAAAGCAGTTGTAAGGCATTGATTGGGGTGGGGATGATGGACAGTCTAAACAAGGAGCAAACCAGGGGAATTTTTTTGGCTGAGGTTTTCCCAAAGGAGCACTAAACTTTTCAGACAGGTTTTTAAAATGTCTTCTCCTAAATGTTCAACAGAGTATATTCTGGGTTACCAGGGATCTTGATTTATATTTCAGGCTTTTCTTAAGTGAGATGCTGCTTTGGTAGCTGCTGTGGCAACAGAAAAACTAAGGTTTGACACTGTACAGTGACAGAAGCAAGCACATGGAGGTGACTTGCACTGAATTAACTCTGTGTGATCAACTCTTGCTACTGATCACACTGTGAAATACTTGGCTTATGGCAACTCAGCCTCCTCAGGACAGGATCCAGTGTCCAGTTCTGCATTTAGCAGTATTGCTGGAATATTGAATATTGTCTTGCCATGTTCTGTGAATTGTTTCTGAAATGGAATGAGAGGGTGCAGGGAGAGACTGAAGTTTCACCCCTGCAAAGCTGCTCTTGGTATCTGGTAAAGTAGTTTCATTTCAGGTACTGTTTACCCCCTCATATAGACTTGAGGGGCCTAAAACTCAGCAATTGTGATAAAAGCTTCACCCCACTTAGTTATATTTGTGGGGGGGAGCTGGGGCAATATTGGGTTATAACCAGAATTGCATTTCAGGGAAGGAAAGCTCTGATCCCAGTAAGAAGAAAACCTGTTTTTACTTCCAGGCTTGGGTTCAAAGCACTAAACCATATTTCCTCTGCCTAAGGAAGCTGTGCAGAGCTGCTGTGGGTTTTCTGATTGTACTGTACAAACCCTGTGTAGGGTAACAAGTTTGCTTAAAGGCTGACGTGTCTATAAAAAAAAAGTTAAGAAGGCTGAGCACAATCCTGAGGGAAAAGGCCTAGGAAATGGTGAAGTCTTCAGCCTCTGCCACAAGCTGAGCCTAGTTTTTTGAGCTCAGTTAAGTTCAGGCATCAGCTCATAAGTCTTGGGGCACTAAACATGCCTTTTACATGGAGTTTCTAGTCCATTACTGTGGTCAAAGTAAAATGTAACACACAGTTCCTCATAGATATAGTGGTGTGTCCCCAAGGCTGAAAGGTTTTTAGAACTGAAATGCTCCAAAGCTGTGTGGGAAGTTGGTGCTTATGGAATATGAGAGTAAAACCAGGCAGTGCTGAGGCACAGAGCTAGCACGTGGCTCCAGCACTGGCCTTTTGCTAATAACTTGAGAAAGAACTGAACATGTGTTTATCTGCCTTGTTATTAGTGTAGACAGACTGTTATTGCCTTAAACTGCTATTCATTTGGACTGTAGCTGTAGCCTCTAAATGTGCCCAAGACTTTTGTGCAACCCCTGGGTTCCTAGAGAAGCACTGGGAGCTCCCCTGCCCCTCTGGGTTTGGCTCACCAGCTGCTGCAGTGTGCCCTGTTGGGGAGCTACGGAGGAATTCAGGACTCTGGAGCCTGCTTCTTGAGGAAGTTTCCCCTGCAGAAGACAAGCTTGTGCTCTGTTTTGGTGAGGTTTTTGTTCCACATTTCTCTGTTAGCCCCACTAGCTGTCCTAGCCATGCAGGTTGGCTCAGCTTTGGCTGTGCTGGTGGTTACCAAGCTGTGGTAGCAGCAGCTACAAGTGATGTTGTAAGCATGACAGGACTGGGCTGTAACCAGAAATAATTAGGCCCAAACTATAATTTAATAGTCTGCTATTAAGCCTAATACATCTTTGTCTCCTGGTTCCCAGGTTGAATGCCCAGTGACTGAAGCATTTACATTGAGGAGTTGCTAGGGGAGTTACCACTAAGGTAGCCAAGCAGCTTCTGAAACCCTTCTCCACCATGGTGGTGTCAGACCTTTCACTGAATACTGAAGGAATAATGAAATTACAGTGGCACTGTGGTAAATTAGATGTCAATTTGATTATTAAATCAGTATGTCAAATATCTTTTAAGACCTTGTGCTCCTTCAGCCATGTGTTCTCCCCTGCTGACATCAGGTAGGGACAAAGCCAGAGTTTCCTCCTCCTCTGCCAATGATGCCATCTCTCCAGAACTCAGACAGGTTGATGGCCACTTTTCTTCTGAGTAGCTTTAACACAAGATCTTCTGGCATCTCTGGTGCTTTTTGCCATGATCCAATATTTTCTTCTTTCTGATGAACTGCTGACTGCTACTTTTTGTTGTATTTCATTGCTGATAGAATTTCCCATAAGAACTGGCTTTCTAAACCATGAGGGGTTTTTTTTCTGTCTGATCAATTGGTAGAACTTCTAGCACTAGACAGCCATGCTGAAGGTAACATTCTCAAGCTCAAATTAGCCTATTGATTTCCCAGTTAATTTGAATGAATTAAAAGTCTTCCTTATCCTGATGTGTTTCCTTCCCTAGATCTGTTAGCCAGCAGAACACTGTCCTGATAGATAGTGTATCTTGATAGTCTTTTGTGATAATATTTCTTGATATGGCTACAAGACCTGCCTTTGCTGTTATTTTATAGCTAATTATCTAGAGCTAATAAATAATTGGCCTGTGCAGGAACTTGGAGTCATGTTCTCAAAGACTTCCAGTAACTGTCTCTTTGGCTTTGTGCAGTAGCAAGCTGGGAAGACCTTCCATTTGACAAACAGTGTTTTGGGGATTTTTTTGACAATTAATCTGTATTTTCACTGCATGGGAGGAGTTCAGCCTCCTCTGAAGAATTCTTTCCACAGGCAGTGGATGAGTTTTGCTGCTCTGCTTTGATTGTCACCTACCCTTTTGTACATCCAATTTTGTTTGAGTTCTTGTGTTTGTGCTGTAGGTTGGTTTGAGTTATGGGGAGTTTTTGTAGCTAATGAATAGATTTTAATCTAGTAATTGAAAATCTGAGTTTCTGAAACCTATCTTGGGCTAGAGCTAAGGTCAAATTGCTCATTTTTGTTTATTTTGTGGGAATCAGGGTCTAAGGCAGGGCTGGGACTTTTTTAGAATTCCTCAGAAAACTTCTCATAACTGAAGCATGAACTTGCAGTCCAAACATTGCAGTGTCTGTTAGTTGAAACATCCCTGCTGGAGTTTGTCCAGTGGGACAGGTCAAACCAAGTGTGAGGCTCGTGAGGCACTAGGGAATTTCAGTTCTGAGCACCAGGTTTTCAGGGAGCAGAATTCAGAACTCCACATGCTATCCAGGAGAAAAGCTGGGATGACTATTCCAAGGTTCCTGTCCTCATGGAAGTTCAGGTGTGTCTGAAGATTCATGTCAGGAGCATTTTGCTGCTGCTGTCATGACTTTATGGCATGACATGGTTAAAGTCCTTTCCCAGGGGAACCTAGACCTGAGTTCAGTTACCTCTTCATTATCAATTTACATCTTATCTTCAGTATGTTGGGATTTAACCCTTCATCTCCTGCCTCACCAGGGCAGTGTCACAGCTTTGATGTGACATTGTTTCCTGTGCCCTCCCAATTTCTTTCAGATTTACATCTTCTTGGTCCATTTCATTGTTCAACTTACAGTTTTACACTCCTTGTTTTCACTTCTGTATTACATGTTTCTGCTTTTATTTCTTTGCTGGTTTCATGTTTAAAATTAATTCTCAAGATAGCTTTTCACTGTCATGATTCTGCTATGTGTCCATAGAGCTGAACAGGTGATCTGAGTTTTACTTAATACAGATGTAGTGAATCTGATTTTCTTTTTTCCCTATTTTCTGCTGATATTTGTTTCTTTGCTGATGTGTTTCCAAGGAAGGAAGGTTCTTTCAACAAATCACCAGCAAATGACTCCATGAGCTTTTCTTCATTTCATTTGATGCTCCTCAGCCCAGACAGCCTTGTTGCTCTTCCAATCCTTCACCATGGCACCTAGCTGCAGTGTTAGGTGCTGCAGGAATCCATCCAGGCTGGGTTGTTCTGCCAAACACTTGGAGAGTCAGCTGGAGAGCTCCCTGCCCCTGCAGACCTGTTGGAACTCAGCTCTGGCTGGCACCTTGACACATCTGGCAGAGGTGATGTTTTGGAGGGTGGATTCTGGGCTCTGCTGCATGCTTGGGTGATGAGCAGCACTCCTTAGAGCTCTGCACTGAGAATATGGATCTTCAGCTCTCTCTAACAACTGCCAGGGCTTTATGAAGACCTGACTGAAAACATCTGTGCTTCAGTAGCTTGGTAAAATTAGAGCACAGCTGCAAGGTCTGAGAGGTGCTTTGGGGTTTTTTTGGTTGGTAGTTTTTTGCTTGGTTTTGTTGTTGTCTGGGGTTTTTTTGGGGGGATGGGGTGTGTGTTTTGTTTTTCTTTCTGTACTGTGTAGCCTAGAACCTTCCATATATCATTGTGTGCAGAGCTAAGCAGTAACTAGTGTTGGTGCAAAGCAATTTCTGTACACTGCCCATCTTACTGCTCTGTTTGGGATTGTGAAGTCATTTCTCTAGCTGTCTGAAGTCTTTTTACATGTGTGGTTAAGAACAGACACAGAGGTGAGTTCAGTCATCAGCCACAGAAAAAATCCAAAGCCATGAGGGGAATCTCTAAATAAACCAGGGGTTGCAGGGAAATACTTGACAGAAAAACTTCTCTGCATGTTCATTTTGCTTACTGTAATGACATTAAACCAGGCAGCAGGTGCCCAAATGGGGACAGGATCTGTCACAAGTCACATCCAGCTCACTGCTTGGAGAGAGCTGTCTGTGTGTCTCCTGCACAGACACTTGTTTTCTCTCTGCTTATTCCCCTTTGCCAGGAAAGGTGACCCAGTTGCTGGATGTCCCATGAACTACAGACATGATTCTGAGTGGATGTATCCACATGATCTTGATCTCTCCTTCCTCCCCCTCCTCTGATCTCCAACTGCAGCTTTCCAGTCCAGACTGCTCCAACAAAGATTTTGGTGGTGGATTGGCCCTGGAAAGTGCAGCTAGCTAATGATTACCTGTCTGTGAGGGGGTGTGCATCCTTATCAGTTGGTTTATCCTGCCAAAGGGGTCATCAGCCATGGGACCATTCTGATTAACTTACCTGACCCCACTTTCCATGCTGCTTTTGGATTGCAGAGGGGTGAGGGTGGCAGATTCAGACCCAAGGTCACTACAGCCACAAAAAGGGATAAGAATTATAATCTTTTCTTGGCTTTTCATGGTCATTGACATATTTTCCCTGGAAACAGAAGCCATCTCTTATCTGTACAGCAGAGGAAAGGAGGCTTAAAGTGCTCCAGATGTTTGGCTTACATGGAATTGGTTAAACAACTCAGTCATCATAACAGGTTCCCAAAGCATTCCAAAACATAAGATTGCTACTTGATAAGAGATACTATTAAGATGCTAATGATTTAATTAGTCCATGGAGTAAATCTTTAGAGGCTAAAGTTTCTTTTTGCAAGGAACATGAAATATAAATTGCTCCTTATCAGTTACATAATCAATCTTCTTTTGTTTTTTAATGTAGATCCAATTTGTCACCATTTGCTGAGATGGGAGCTCTTTATAATCTTATTATAAACCTTTTCAGTGGTAAGATCAGTTGATTACAGGAAAATATACTGAGGAAGGTGAGGCAGCTGCTGCTACTCCATATCCCCAAATCCAGCCAGTTTCAAGGCTGAAGCTGTATCCCCAGCAGGCACATGCCTACACTTAGTGTAGCCACCTCACCTTTCTGTGTGGTGTAGAATGGAATTTTTCCCTCTCTAAAAGCTGTGTAAAAATTGAAGGTCCTGGGGTTTGGCTTTTTTTTGGTTGATGCTTTTTGTTTATTTTTTTTTCTTTCCCAAAAATTAACTCCTGCAGTGCATTTCTTAGCTTAGGACCTACACAGGGAAAAATTCTGCTTGCTTCACAAGTCATTTCTGAAGCTTTATATGAAGGGTACAGGTCTAAACAATCCATTAGGTAGTGGATTTAGTGGGAGTAGTGGAGGAGGAATGATTGTGATAAGCACAGTCCAAGAGAGCTGGGAGAATGCATTCTTTGTGACCCCACCCAGTCATTTTACACCTTCATGCTTGTTAAAAAAAAAAAAAAGGCAAAACAAACACCTATTCTATTGGTCTACTTTGATACCTATCAGCCCAGGTGATAAGTGGAAGGACATAGGGCACTGGGGAATGAGGACAGAGAGGAAAGAAAGAGATGAGAGTGCATGTGGTTCCTAGAATTGCCTCAGTTCCCCTTCAGGCAGTAGGAAGGGACCTTGCAGTACCTCTGCATTCAGTTTGGGAGCATAATTCACCCAGCATGGCAGTGTTTCCAGCAGCCTCTGCTGATGGCAGACCCTGCCTCTGGGAACTCAGAGCTACTGAACACCTCCCAGGCTTTGCAGTTTGTCATCAACCTCAGAATTCCCCAGCACAAAGGCATTTTTCTGCTCTGAGGCTGTACCAGTCCTGTCCACCTCTGCCTTTCCACTCTTTAAAGCAACCCTGTGCTTAGCTACCAGGAGAGAGGGTTTCTGGGCTTCTAAATCTGCCACTGACCCCCCTGTTGCATTGGGCAGTTCAGACACATTCCCATTAGCTGCACAAGGTTAGGAGCAAAAGTGTCCCTTTTAGTAATTACAAACCTCCTGAAGCTACAATAGTCACTCAGAACACTGTTCTTCTGCTTCTGGGATTGTTTTTCCCCCTCCTAATAGTCATATTTTGACTCCAAAGGACAGCAGCCACATCATGCTTCTAATAAATTTTATGGCTGCATGTGGACTGGATCAAAAATTACTGTCCTCTGGAAGAATTATTGTAGGTGGCTTGACAACCCTCCTTTATTATCTAAGACTGGAGAGAAAGTACATCATTATTAGTGATAGAAATTGATGTTTGCTTCACTTTTTTTTTTTTCTTTAACACCTTCAGTTTGATAATAGCAGTAAAAATGTAAGACAAGCCTTTATCAGCCAGATAAAGATTTGCCAACTCTTAAGTCTTCTATATACAGCTTTTAACTACTTGATCTCAACTCTTATCTGCCTGATAAGATTAATGGCAGTGTTTCTTACAGCATTTTAATACTATTCTTGCCATGAAGTTCAAAGGTTGTCTGAGAGCAGTATTCCACTATTAATGAAGACTCAGCTCTTTTCCTCTGGATGAAGGTCTGGGAGTTCAGTGGTAAGCTTTGTCTTCATGAAAATGACAGTACCTGCCCTTGCTCTTTCTCAGACATGTTGGGAGGGAGGGGCAAGGCTGAATTTCCAGGCCTTGGATAGCTCTGTTGGCAGTGTGCAGCAAACACTGGGAGAGACATTTCAACCAGTCATGGAATGCTGCTGGTTTGCTGCTCTGAAAAACACACATCATCTGTTCTGAACATGAGCATCTCAGTCCTTGTGCTGTCTGTCCTTTTGCAAAAGAAATGCAAGATGTTAAAGACTTCCATCTTCATTTTGAATGCCAAGCTGCAGATAATAATCACCAGAGAACATGGATATGTTGGTGACAAAGAATCATAGAATCATTAAGGTTGGAAAAGACCTCTAAGATCATTGATTTCAGCCATTCACCCAGCACTGCCAAGCCCCCCACTAACCCATGTCACTAAAGCACCACCTTTTAAACACCTCTGGGGAGGGGGGCTCCACCACTTCCCTGGGCAGCCTGCTCCAGATGAAGGAATTTTTCCCAATACCCAGTTTAAACCATCCCTGCCACAACTTGAGGCTGTTACCTCTTGTCCTAGTGCTTGTTACCTGGGAAATGAGCCAGACCTCCACCTTGCTACAGCAGTCCTGCTGGCCACACTGTTCCTGACACAGGCCAGGATCTGCTGGTTGTCTTGGCCACCTGAGCACACTGCTAGATCATATTCAGCCAGCTGTTGATCCTTTTCCACCAGGCAGCTTTCCAGACACTCAGCCCACAGCCTGCAGCATTGCCTGGGCTTGTTGTGAATCAACAGCAGGATCCAGAACTTGGCCTTGTGGAACCTCCTACCATTGATCCAGCCTGTCCAGTTTCATCTGTAGAGCTTCCCTACCTTCAAGCAGCTCAACACATACAGAGAATGATGTGGGAAACAGTGTCAAAAGCTTTACTAAAGTCTAGGTAGACAACACCCACAGCTTCTTCCTCGTCCACTAAGCAGGTTACCCTATCAGAAGGTTAGTCAGGCAGGACTGGGCCTGATCCCCTGGTTGTCCTGTACATGCCACATGGTGGAACTCAAGCTGATGTCCTCCATAACCTTCCCTGGCACCAGGCTCAGACTGACAGACCTGTAGGTCTCTGGGTCCCCCTTCTAGCCTTTCTTGTGAATGGGAATCACATTTGTTAATATGACATGGCATACAGAAAATGATGCAATCAGATATATTTTTAGGGTAGATTTAGGGACTTTTTTAATGGTGTGTGATTTGTTCTGTGTGTTCTGGTATCCACTGTGAACCAGAGCTAAACAAAAGACCCTGTTGTGTCCTCCCTCAAGTTTACTTGTCCATTAGCTGATTCAAATGATTTACTGTGCTTGTTCAAACAATCAGAAATGTTTCATCTGCAGTTTAAAAACCTTCAGACTGAGTGATGGTGAAACTGAGGGTGTGACCTCTGTTTGTAGTGCCATCATCTGTGTAAGTGATTCCAGAGTTGGTTCCTGTTCAGCTAGTCAGATCATTTATTTCACTGTGACAAACAGAGTTAGGACTGAACTACTCTTGTTCTATGCTCATAGTACCTGGAAGAATCTGGGGGGTGTGCAGAAATGATAAGGAACTGGAGATCTTAAGACTTCTCCATATCTAGATTTACATTACAGATTTGAGTGGCCCTTCCAAGTATTAACCAATCTACTTGAAGCTTAGAACACTTGTATGTGGAAAGTATGTATCCCAGGCAGGACCTGAATTGTTTGAGGTTAGCAGGGGATTGTTTTGTGTTGCTATGACTTTTGGAGCAGGAAGAAGGGGTGCATGCTTTTAAAACCTGGGATAGAAATGTTATAATAGTCTCATTTTATTGGAACAGTTTAGCCTAAATCAAGCCTTAGAAATGAGCTGGTTTGTGCCTTTTGCAGGCAGCTGTGGTTTTTTTGTTTGTTCTGATTTGTTTGAGTGGGTTTTCTGTTTAAGGCTGATTAAAATTGCTTCTTAATTTGGAAATGAGGCTGATGTTGCCAGAACACACCAATTAATTACTGGAAAAGATACATTCTCTGTGAATAATGACATAAGGGTCCATTACACAATCACAGAATGGTTGAAGGGACCTCTGGATATTACAGAGGACAAACCCCCTGCTCAAGCAGAATTACCTAGAGCAGGCTGCCTACAATTATGTCCAGTCAGGATATGAGTATCTCCAAGGATGGAAACTCTATAGCCTTTGTGAGCAGTCTACTCCAGGATTTGATCAGGATGATCAGCATGTCTCCTTGGCAGCTTCTCCATCACCTATGGCATGAAGCCACCACCACTGCACCTCAGAGGGCTCCTGGATTGCCAGGGAGCCCTTCCAGCAGACACCAGGGTGGATAAAGCTGTTTTCACTGGGTGAAGTTAATACACTAGGATTTGTGTAGGCATGAAGTACTGGGACAAGGAGTAATGGCTTTACACTCAGAGTAGATTTAGATGAGATGTAACGAAGAAGTTCTTCACTGTGATGGGGAGGCACTGGAATATGTTGGCCAGATAAGCTGTGGATGCCCCATACCTGTGTTCCAGGTCAGGTTGGTTGGGTCTTTGAGCACCTTGATCTAGAGGAATGTGCCCCTGCTCATGACAGGGGGTTGGAACTGATGATGTTTAAAGTCCCAACTCAAAGCATTCTGTGTTTCTATGGGATAAGATGAAAGTGAGAAGAAAGGGCTGCTCAGGTGGGAATTGCTGGTAGAACAATCCCATTCTAATGCTGTCTGGATCAAAATCTGCAGGTAGGGGGGAAAATTGCATCACAATGTCCCTAGTGAGCAGGGACACCCTCAACTAGACCAGGCTGCTCAGAGCTTTGTCCAGCCTCATAAATGATAAATACATGGTAAAGCTGAAGTCAATATTGAATGTGGTTTAAATAGAAAACCATCCCTTTGGTTACAATGCCCTTTTGTGATTGGCATGTAGGGAAAACACTTCTTAGGAACTAAGAGATCCTAGTCTGGGCCTGTCCTAGGAGACAGAACAGTGATCCCTGATGGAAAATTCCAGCAGTGTGATGAAGACTGAAGGCCTGGGTAGCTGTGCGGGTGCTGTGCTGGTGCTGTGCTGCCAGGAGGCCCGTGTTGGCCCAGCCTAGTTCCCCCGCAGCGTTTAGGGAGCGCTTGGGTTCATTTCTGTCTGGAAAGCCTTTTCTTGGAAAGCTTTGATGGCCCGTGAGAAGCTGAATGCCTCTGGGTAGGTCCCTTGGCTGAAGGCAAACACATGCTTAAGTTGACTTGCTGGACTGGAGCCCAGGGCCTTTGCTCACACTGGTGGCTCCCGTTCTGTCAGCGATCGGAGTGCCAGCCTGTGCCAGCCCTGGCAGTTGGCTCACTTTGGAGTTGCTTTTCTACCCCTCATTTCCACAAGGCTGCCAACATAGGGCAAAGGAATGATCTCCTGAAGACGTTGGGATGTTTACAGCACTGAGTCAGGCAGATGAGTAGGTGTTTACAAACCCCCTGGCTAAGATTTTGTACATCTCTTTCAGAGGGTGCAGACTGAGAAGATGAGGCAGTGGCACATCTGTTGGAAGAGTAACTTCCTGAAAGTAGTGAATTGTGCACCCTTGAGGGTGAAAATGCCTCTGAGATAGAGGAGGAAGCAGGTGGATGGATGCAGGAAGCAAGTGGCTGGCTGAAAGAAAGAAGTGGCTTTCTCAGTGTTAACCTTGGAGTTTTGTCTTTTGGAGATAGACATGACAGTTTATGAGTAAGCAGGAACTAACCCAGCAGTGAAGTAATTTCCCTTCAACACTGACGTTTTCTTTAAAAACTGAGTAGGGAAAAATCCACATAATCATGAATATAACCTTCCAGTTTTGTTTTTGCAGTTATTTACACAGTAATTAATGCAAAAGCTTTCTTTACCTAAGAGAACCATAAATTAATGGCTCCCACGTAGTAAAGATTGTTTATCTACTTCCTGCTGTTACAATCTAATTAGTGCTTTTAAATTGCACTCACAGTTCTTGTCTCCAGCTTGTCCAAATACATTATTTGAAAGGAAATTCCAAACCTGAGGTTAAAAAAGTAACCAATCTTATTTTGTCTGCAAACAGGTTTCTCAGTGGAAACTGGAACTGTTCTTCCCTTGGCTCCTGCTTTGTAAGATCAACTATGGAACATGCTCAGGAACATGAAGTGTGTCTTGAGCAAAGCCAGAGGTATTATATGGAAAGACCAATCTATAACCTAGAGCTCTTGCAAGGACAGCTGCACAGAAGAGAGAAGACACCTAGGACTCTGAGGCAGAGGATTGCACACTCTTGTCGGTACAGGCTTTTGTTTTCTCTTTATTCTGTTGGCTGGAAATCTTCTCTTTCTAAACTGGTTCATGCACATGATCTCTTCAGAGAAACAAAGATAAAAGCACTAGTTCTTTGGTTCATCATGTGATGAAATTGCAGATGTGGCTTTATATGTTAATATATAATTATACCAAAATATTGGATCAGTTGGTTGAACATACCTTTATCAGAGTGCAAAGGAAAAATATACAGCATGGAAATGTAGAGTGTTGGGCAAATCATGTGACATGAATTCCTAAGGCTTAGAAAAATGTCCCTTTTTCCATGGAAATACTCAATGGCCAGATATCTGTTTCACATGATCCTTTCACAGAACAAGAAGGGAAATGTGTGACAGCTGTGTAGAAATCTAAATTATTAGTCTAATAAGGATTTAATAGAGACATTCTGTAGCTTTCTACTGCCTTGGAATCTTAAGTATCATCTGGTTAGGCAGGAAATGTCTTTAACTGTACAGCTCCTGCTCTGTGGTACCAGAGGACAGTGAAAAAAGTTATTCTAGTTAAGTTCTTGTTAGCTTGAAATCCATGCTTCATTTGCAAAGTTGATTCACTTATTTTTTAATATAATCTTGTTCTCTAAGATAACTCATTTCTGCTCATCTACAATATTCCTGTTCATATGATTTGACATTTGTAGATGTATTTTGGTTAATGGAATGACCATTCTAATGGTAATGGCATCTAATTCCAAATCAAAAAAAACTTATACTGAATAAAAAAGATGTAGATCAAAATCCTCCTGAGTATTGACTTCTTGTGATTCAGTCTGCTCAAACATGGAGAAGTGTGGATGACTCTAGTTCCTCTCTTGCATCCATAAGCTGCCTCACTGTGCAGTTTTGTCTCATGAGAATGGAGAAATGTTACCAAATTTCTACAGTTCCCCTCCACAGGAATGCATTTAAATGATCCAAGTGTTATATTTTTACCCAAGGTTAAACCACAGTACAATCAAAGTATGGCATGTGGCAGCACTGGATAGAGATATTTTTTTTTCCTGGCTGTGTTCATTTGTCTTGAGTGGGGTTTCAAAGGGTTAATAACTCTGCTAAGAGACACAAAGATCAGTGTTGCTGCCTTCAGTGCCTTTCCCTTCAGGGTAAAGGAGGGTTAAGTTCTCAAATAGCCTTAAAGTCAACCTATCAGTGCCAGTGATAGCAACAAGCATTAGTAAAATAATAATTCAAACAAACAAACCAACCGTAATAATATAAAATGATATAAAAAAAAAAATAAAGCAAGCAAATAGTAAAAATAGAAGAAACATTTCAAAGTACTTTGAGTGAAAACTGCCCTCAAAAAGCAAGTTTTATCCTCAGGGGATTGTTACTAGGAATGATCTCAGCAAAAAGTCTTGTGTGACTTCTCAGTTCTGGATGGACTTGGACAGTTTAACTTCCCACTGACCTCCAGCCTCACAAGATTCTCTTCTCCAGCTTGTGAACAGCAACCAACATGTGATAAAGTGCTAAATTAACTGGAGTCATAGCTGTTTGTGCTTAGCTTTGTCCAGAAATTACTGTCATCAGGGGTCTGAGCCTGCCTTTAATGGAGCTGTTTCCCCATGTAGGCATGAAAGGCATTTTTTTTGACCTGATTGTCCCCTGCTAGTGTCTTAACTTTTTCTTTCTGCTTTGTATTTTCAGCTGTTCTTCTAAGAAAGCCAAGTCTTACCTTTACAAGTTCATGCCAATTTTAACATGGCTTCCCCATTACTCAGTGAAGGAGTATTTACTAGGGGACATCATCTCAGGTATAAGCACTGGAGTCATGCAGCTTCCTCAAGGTGGGTCTCTCTCTGGATTTATTTCTCCTCCTCTTGGCTTTTTCTCTGTCAGCTTTCCTGGTAGTGCCTTGGCTTCCTGAGAAGATGCTCATGAGGATAGGAGGTGTCTTCAAACTGAACTCTGGAGGAAGCTTTACCTCACTGATCAGTGCCAGCAGCTCTCCATGGCAAAATAACTTCTCACAGTTCAAGTGTATGCCTGAAACTTCATGGAATGCACCCTGTTGTTTCCCCATCCTGAAGGCTGTAGATCTCCTGCAGAGGGTAGCAATACCTGCGGGACATGAAGACATCATGTTTCAGGAAAGCAACTATAGAAAAGTAACCAAACTCATTTCAACCAGATACTGATTCCTCTTCTCTTAAGGCTAGAAGTCACCAGCTTAAACTGAACTGTAGTAGTGGGCAGTGATTTACATGGGGGAAATAAATCAGAAGCCTCTTTTATAACAAGACTGCAGATCTATGGAATTTCTATTAAATTAAGTAGAAGTTTCACCCCAAGTGGAGTCTGGCCCTGAAGCAGGAGCAGGTTCTGTGGAAGATGAAGCCAGTGTTGACTGGTGACTGGATCAGTGGACTCTTGTTCAGCCTGTCACCTGTCTATCAGCAGGTTCAGAGCTGCTCTGGGGTAAGAGTGACAGCATTTTTACAGCAGAATCATTGTGGGTTGCCATCATTGCTGTGGGAGTGGCAGCTTTGTGACATTTGCCACAGTCCCAGTAACTTTCCCCAGGAGGTCTTGGTGTAGAGGGAATTCTTGAGTTTGTGCAGAGGAGTGCTCATGCCAAAGGTGATGTAATGAAGCACAAATAAATTTAGTTGCATTTTGGCTTATTTCATATTTCCACCTCACTCTTTTCACTTCAGACTGAGGCAGGTTTGAAGAATTAATCCAAATATCCAAGAAGTCTAGATTTTAACAGGCAGTAACCCATTAAAGCAATGGAATACCCTGACTTAGTATGTGCAGTTGAGTTTATTTCTGTGGCTTCCTGCAATTTTTTCTAATTAAGAATGCTTTTTCTTACATAAATATAAACATCAGCTTATCTTAAACTGATAAGTAATGGAGTCAACTGTCAGGCAAATCTGTTTTAGACACAACCCTTGCCAGTTGTGCACTGAAGCAGTTTATGTGATGACCAGATAAGGACACTGCAATCCAAGTGGTCAGTGCTGAACTTTATACTTAATTTTGTGACTTTGTTTTAAACTAAACATTATTCTGCCCTTTGGTGACTGCAGATGTGTCCCTAAAAAAACAAAAGCTGAATTGGTATTTTTCTGGAATGGGTGTCATTATAGGAGGCATGAGTTCAAAGAAGCCTGGGAAGCATTCCAGGCAGAACTACACTGAGCTGGGTGTTGAAGCCATGAACTCATGTTGTGTCAATAGCTCTTCAATTCCTTGGCATTGACAGCCTTCAAAAATGCCAGTACAAATGGAAAAGAAAAGGAATAGAAGGGTATTCAGATCAGGAACTTCACACAGACACACCCTCCTGGGTTTGAAACCATTGGTTTTCAGTTCTGGTCACCTGTACTGCTAAGTTCATCACAGTATCAAAGGCCAGGCTGTTCTGCTGATACTGGCATGTGAGGGAGCTCCTGGGTCAGAGAATATTTATGGGATGAGTTTCAGAAGTGCTTCATGAAAAGCTCATAGCTGCAAGAGAACAAACTCTCTCCCCAGTCCAGTTCTGATCATACAGTCATAGAATGTTTAGGGCTGGAAGGGACCTCCAAAGGGCATCTAGTGCAGCCCCCCTGCAGGGAGCAGGGACACCCT
>JANHGL010024864.1:6031-21326 GCA_024611195.1 Ceyx melanurus | reverse complement strand
GTCCTGCAAATACATTCCAAACAGCAAATAATTTGTTTAAAGGGACATTTCTAATTGACATCACCAATTTGCCCACCAGTCTAGGAAGTTCCAAGTTGTTATCACAAAATTAATGCTCTGATTTTGCAGACAGGAGCTCCTGAGTGGAAGAACAGGGAAAAATCCCAGGTATCTGTGAACAAACAAGGTTTTGAGCAGACTGATGGCTCAGCTTCAGAAATCATGAAGATTCAGAATTTCAACTACATGGAAGATATAGAAAACACTTTGTGGGAATTTTTAATGTATTTTTATGCTAATATAACAAATATTTTGGAAACAAGGGTGCACTAATGAGTTGCTGTTTAGTTCACCAAGGCAGAAACCATACATACTAACTGCAGGTGGGTGTCAAGGAGAAGGGGCCAGTCTCTTTTCAGTGGTACCCTTAGGATGAGGGGTAATGGGCACAAACTGGAACACAGGGAGTTCCACCTCAACATTTCCTTCTGTCTTCTCCATCTCCTTTTGAAGACTTCTCCAGATTTCTATTTATTTTATTTAGATGCAGTGGAAGAAGGAGTAATTGTTAGGGAATTATTTACTCCCTAGCAACCTGTGTGTTCCAGCAAGCTTTCTTCCCTAACACCCTTTTAATAGTGTTTTCAACTAAAAGATATTTGGAATAATGGCCAGTTCAGCAATGTTTCAAGATTGCTGTTATTTAATCACATTGCTATAGTAACCTTAGTGGTTGTAGCAGCAGCTTTGTCATTTTAGAATGGTTTATGCAGCTCTAAGTAGATGTAACTTGCCAAGGGATATTTGGAAGTATTAGGAGTTTGCATTTCTTGCTTTCAGGTAGCTGCCAGTGTAAAATCACACACAGAATTGCTGTGGTTGGAAAAGACCTTTAAGATCATCAAGGCCAACCATTATCTACTCTACCAGGGCCACTACTCCACCACATCCTTAATCACCATATCTAGGTGGCTTTTAAATGCATCCAGGGATGGTGATTCAACCACTTCCCTGGGCAGCCTGTCCCAGTGTTTTCCCCTTTTGGAATAGAAGTTTTTCCCAGTATCCAACCTGAACCTCCCCTGGTGCAGCTTGAGGCCATTTCCTCTTGTCCTATCACTTGCAACATGTGAAATGACCAACACCCACCTCTCTACAACCTCCTGCCAGGTAGTTTAAGAGTGAGAAGGTCTCCCCTCAGCCTCCCTTTCTCCAGACTAAAGAACCCCAGCTCCCTCAGTCACTTCACTGGGCTTCATTGCCCTGCTCTGGGCTTGCTCCAGCACCTCCATGTCTTTCTTACACTGCCATGCTGAGAACAAACAGTACCAAATGTGTGTAAGTGTTCAGGATAAGAGGTGTAGTTTAGTTAGACTTTCCCCCTCATTATAATTTTTTTTTTTCTCCAAAAATTTGCCCCATTTGAAGAAGATTTGTTACATTAAATGACTGCAAAGTGCTTCTCTCCCACTAAGAAACTCTGAACTCCTGTGTTTTGTGGGAAGAGGGGGGGCTTGGTGAGGCACCAGTTCACTGCCATTCTCAAAACACAGATGAAGAGCAAGGTATAATTGATTCTTTTGTGACAAATCACAAAGATGATATCTTAGGCATAATTCTGATACTGCTGCTGTGTTACAGAGCCTAGCTGCTGTCCTTGCAAAAATCACAACCACCAATGTTGCTGCACTGATAGTTGGACTCACATGCATTGTGCTGCTGCTGATTGGCAAGGAAATCAACCTCCGTTTCAAGAAGAAGCTCCCAGTTCCTATTCCTATGGAGATCATTGTGGTGAGCCAGTTGTGAAATTCTGTAGCTAAATTACATTGCTATTTTAAAGCTCTAGAAACATTCTTCATTTTCTGTCAAGTCTTACTGAGCTTTAGAGTAATTCCTCTTAGTCCCAAAGAAGAAAACTCAGTTAAACAGCCACATGGAAAGGTAGAGATTTGTTGTAAAACCCACTGTATCCTGAATTTCTGGTACCTGAATGATTCTGTGTGAGATAGACATGCCTCTGAGTGGCATTTCCCACTTGGAGCTCAGAAACCCCTCCTGAGGGAAGGTGCTTGCAGGTGCCTGTTCCAGAGGTTCTGCAGGGCTTGCTTGCTTTTTAAAGAAAAAAAAAAAAAAAGAAAGAAAGAAGAGCAGGAGTCAGTGGGACTTACTCCTGAACCTTGCTTTCTCTGAGGCTGGTAACTGGCTGCAGCACTGATCCTGTTTCAGATGCCTGCTGTAAAGCTGTCCTAAAACAAACAGAGCCCACATCTGTGATAACATTTCACCTTTAGCTGGTGTTGGACTTAAAACTTACTTCTGGAATAACTAGCTTTCAAACAACCTGCACAAGATCAGAGCTGAGAAAGTGAGTAACTGAAGGTGTAGGTTCAGCCCAGGCAAAGGAACAAAGGGCTGCTGTTGAGAGGTGATGGAAGTGGAATAGTGAGGGGTTGTTGGGCAGTAAGGCAGTAGCAAAGCCATCTTCCACCTGCTCCATTCCCTGATGCTGCAGCAGTTTGTTCACAGCTAACAGGCAGGTTATGCACATGAAAATAGGGCAGTGCAGGTGCCCTTGGCTTGTCCTTGCAGTTAGTTTCCTAGTCCACAGTGTTCTGCCTAAGCCAAGCTCTGGCCAAGGGGTTAGAGCACCTCAGCTCATTCCATAGCATGTTCCATTGAGCTGGTTCCGAGAAAACTTTACAAAATCAATGAGGGTTGAACATGATGGAGGGAAAATCATTAAACTTCCTCCTTCTTATCTGCATCTTTCCTCCTAACTGTTAGAAAACTGTTTGACAAATAAATGTAGTCCCTTGTGTGTATTCATAATCAGCTGACTCTTATTTGTTCTTCAGATGCTTTTATCTCTTTCTAGCTGATGTTTACAAATGCTTGTTGTGGATTTTTAGGTAATTTTGGGCACAGGAGTCTCAGCTGGAATGAATCTGAATCAGACCTACAGAGTGGATATTGTTGGGACCATTCCTCAAGGGTAGGGGTGATACATTTTTATTCCAAGTATACCTTTTCTGTATGGCATGCAGCTTCAATGATAGTAATTGGTAAATATTGCTTTCATCTCCAAGGTTACGTGCACCAGCAGTTCCTGAGATTCAGCTCATCCCAGACATATTTGTGGATGCAATAGCAATAGCAATAGTTGGATTTTCAATGGCTGTGTCAATGGCCAAGATCTTTGCCCTTAAACATGGGTACAGCACTGATGGGAATCAGGTAAAAGTACTGGGGTTGCTTTCTTGAAAATTCTTAGTAAAGCTTTTGTTTCACTGTTAAAAGTAGAATGGTACATTGGACAAAAAAGAGATTTTCTTTCATGGTGGAATCAGGTCAGTTTTTTGACAGCCAACACATTTAAATGCCAGAAATTACTCCAAGTTCTTCTGGCTGTGTTTTAATAGCCAGTTTCACTCTTACCTTCATTTTGGGAAACTTGCATCAGTCAGAGTTGGCTGTGTGCATGAATATATTCATTGTTGGGACAGACATGACTGAGTCCTGCTCAGCAGCTGTTTTGTCTCTGCTTTCTGTAACACAGTGAAGCATGTTCCCATGTGATAAATACAGTGTCATATGAGTCAAAGAACTATTATCTAATGTTTAGAAATACCAGTGATGATTTACAGTTTCTTTTCATTCCTACCCCCTGCAGACAGGCAGCTTGTCATGTTCAGGGGCAGCAACTGGCCCTGTCTGTAGTTAGCACTCTGCTGATGATTTGAGTGACTGGGGACTCTGACTAAAACAATATGTCACCCTCACCTACTCTGTCTTTCCTGTGCAGTTTGGAATGAATGTTGGATTGTTGGTTGATAGTGTGAAGAGAGTTAAGATGCTGTAACATGTTTCCTAGAGCAGGCATCTGACACAGTGCAGATCAGTTGCTCCCCTTCTCAGAATGACTGTCTTCTCTGAGAGCAGATGGAGTTTAAATGTCTCTTCCTACAGAGTTTTACATCTGGTCAGGTGACTCTCATCCTTCATGTTGTTCTCTGTTACCCAAAGAGAGAAGAGGACAAATCCATAGGTGTGTGAATGGAATCAGTTCTATTGGTTAGTTGAAATAATCATCACTGACCTGAGTTAAGCATCTAGAGCTTTTCCTCAGGAGGTGCCAGGTTATATTTCACCTGAATTTTGAACTGCTGGACTCCTTGTCTCAGGATGCAGTGAATTATTTGCATGAATTAAAAAAAAAAAAAAAAAAGGAACAATTCACTGAGAACTATTGAAAACATATAACTCAAATCACCTCAGTTACAAGCAGTGGAATGCCTCATTACAAGTAAATACTTTCTTAGGCACCAGAAACACAGTAGTGAGGTAGACAGAGCTCTGATCTCACTCATAACAGTTTTTATGTGGGATCTTCCTGAGGAAGTAGTGGACACACATTGGTTTTTTTTCATGTACAGCAGTTACCACTTGTGGAAACACAGCCAAGGCTGCTCTTGGTCTGAGAAATATTAAATGAGACAGTTTAGGGTGGGCACCAAAGAACAGTGTTTGTGTGAGGAACCATTTTCCATGTATATTCAAGGTTAAAATTAATATTATCTCCAAGTTGAAGAAATCCTTAAAACAAGCAAAAAAGTAGATATAACTGCCTTTTGGTTTGCTCTGTTGTTTAACACAGGAACTTATTGCCTTGGGAATATGCAACTTTGTGGGGTCCTTTTTCCAAACCTTTACAGTCACTTGCTCAATGTCTCGGAGTCTTGTTCAGGAAAGCACTGGAGGGAAGACTCAGGTATGTAAACACAAAGTTTGAGCCTAACAGTTTGGTTTTTGGAGCTCCAAAGATGAAGTCTGAACCTTCACTAGATTACCACATTTCTCTGGAGTTTCAAACCCAGGATGGAAATCTACATGACAGCCAAAATGGGTGGGCTGGGTGGGAGGGACCAAGAGTCACTTGCACAGCCAGCTATGTGGAAAAAATGAGAGGGGGTAGCTAACCAGGACTGCTGCCCTTTGGGGGCACTTAAAAATCATTTCTGCCGCCTTCTGCTCAGATTGCAGGTGTTCTCTCATCAATTATGGTCCTGTTGGTCATTGTGGCTATTGGATACCTCTTTGAACCACTTCCACAGGTAAGGGAGTTTTGCCAGTCAGACAATGGCCAGTTAGTAATGCTTACAATAGAGTCAAGGTTGGTTACTAGACAAATGACAGATGCTCTCTGATAACCTTTCTCCTTCTGAAGGAAGAGTTTAGTTTTGCTGATTAGACAAAAATGAATAATGCTTTGAAAGATTCAGCATGCTTTTTGGTGTTAGGTTTAAGACTGGACATTCTGGACTCTGCCTTTAGAACCTAAAAGCCTTCATTTAGTTCAAACCTTCAAGCAGTTCCCCTTTAGAATCATTTAGATTGGAAAAGACCTTTAAGATCATCATATTCAATCATAAACCCAGCATTGCTCAGCCCAGCACTAAACTGTGTCCCTCAGCAGCACATCTCCACAGCTTTTAACCCCCTCCAGGGATGGGGACTCCACCACTTCCCTGGGCAGCCTATTCCAGAGTTGGCAACACTTTCTATGAAGAAATTTTTCCTAATATCCAAGCTAAACCTTCCCTGGCACAATTTGAGGTCATTTCCTCTTGTCCTGTCACAAAGAAGAGCCTGAACCCCACCTTGTTACAGCCTCTTTTCAGGGAGTTGTAGAGACTGATGAGGTCTCCCCTAGGCCTTCTTTTCTCCAGACTAATCAACCCCAGTTCCCTCAGCTTCTCCTCATCAGACCTGCTCTCCAGACCCCTCACCAGCTTTGTTGTCCTCTTTGGACACACTGCAGCACTGCTGGACTCTGCTTTGCCATTTCTACAGCTACAGTTCCCTGGACTACATGCAAAGCTTTTTTTCAAATGTTCCATAGACCAAATTGGTTACACAAAGCACAGAAATACAGTTATTTGTGATATTTGAAGTTCTTACTTGGTGTTGGGTTCATTTTTTCTCCTCAAAACTGCATATGTGTCCTATTCTTAGACAGTGCTGGCTGCAATTGTCATGGTGAACCTGAAAGGGATGTTCAAACAGTTTGGAGACATTGCACACTTCTGGAGAACCAGTAAGATTGAGCTGGTGAGTAGAGCACAGCTCAGTGTCTGCATTTCACTGCATTGCATTTGTTGCTCCTCTTCCTAACCCCCAGCACAGGGTAGGAGCTTATCAAGGAGCTACAGATTGGTGTGGCATTGCTCTAAGGTACCCTAGGAGAGGGAGCTGTTGCAGACAAGAATTGTTCTTGTGTCAAAACCTTGACCTCAGGCCAGCAGTAGTTTGGTTGCAGTGAGAGTAAAGCCTTTGCAGTGTTGCTGCAGGAGCTGTGGCACTGTCAGAAGAATTTGAGTAACAAAGCAAACTCCTGGAAGGTGGTCACCACCTGAGACAAACCAAACCCCTGGCTGGAGTGGGTCAGAACTAGAAGGGTATCAGAGGAAACATTTTGGTGGCATTTTTCTCCTGGATTCACTGTCTGATGAAAGGGAGATCTACTTGCAGGCCTTGAATATTGATTCTTTTTTTTTATCCTGAGATAATGTGATGCTAACACAGGATTCCTTGGAGCACAGGCTCTCAGGCATTAAGGTGTGACAGTTTTCCAAGTGCTCTGTCAGTGTGCCGTGAGTTCTACACCCTCTGAAAGGCTAGGGAGGTGGCAGCCTGCTGCATGGTGGGCTGCATTCTAGCCTGTTCCTGAGCAGGTGGGGTACTCTGGTTTTGAGGCTGATTGATGCCATTGTTTGTGCTGTGAACAGACAAGGATGTGTATAATTCAATAATTCAAACTTTTTCTTTGTTTTAGGCCATCTGGGTGGTAGCTTTTGTGGCTTCTCTTTTCCTGGGACTAGACTATGGTTTGCTTACTGCAGTAGCATTTGCAATACTAACTGTGATTTACAGAACACAAAGGTTAGATTCTTCTTTATCAAAATTAGTGTTTGCTCATCTTCTCTGTGGTTCTGTTTGTTTAAGGGGTGCAAATAAGCAGGAGACCTTTCCACCCTCTTCACCTGCATACAGTATAGAATCTGCCACATAATATAGGTCATGCCCTGTGGATCTGACACAGGCTTCACCTTTTTCTGAGAACAAGGTTTCTGGAAATCTTGTGATTTCAATAATAAACAAGATTTTCAGTTTCTTATATATATATATCTTGCTTATTTTTAATGCTTAGAGTTTAGAACTTCAGATCTGCTTGATGCCAGTCTCAGTAAATTATGACACTTTGTGTGCACCAGTCAAGCAGAGGTTGTGTCAAGTGATCACTAGTGAATGTTTAGCTATTCTGTAAGAAAACTGTTTCATTAAAAAAAAAGTAGTTTTTCAAATCACTTCTCCTTTTGAAGTGACAAAGCTTTCACTGTGAAGCTTTCCAGAGCTACACAAAATGAGTTTTTCAAGCTTCTAGGCTTGAGATCTGGGGCATCTAGGTGGAAAACATCTTGGTTTCAGTCTGCATCAGATGAAGCAAATTCTGAGAGTTCCACTCTGCTTTATTAAGTGTATTTTTCTGCCATCTCCAGGAGGGTTTCTCCTTGGAAGCAGAACAGTAATGTACCTTGCAGTCACACTGCCTGTGAGTTGGGATATTCTGCTCAGGCACTGGGAGTAGAGTGGCTCTGACATTGCCACATGTTCCCTGCCAGTGAGAGTTTACATATTTACAAGGTGATCAATGGAGGTTCCCCAGTTCATGTCAAAGAGAATTTGCCCTGTGCCTTTGCAGGCTTTGGCCCCTGCTGTTCAGAAAATGATGCTGTTACAGTGCTCAGTTTATAAATTGGCTTTGCACTGACAGAACCAACTTGTCTAGTCACAAAATACCCTGTTGACTGTGTTCTAGACATGGAATCATAGCATTGTCAGGGTTGGAAGGGACCTTAAAGCTCATCCAGTTCCATCCCCATGCCAAGGGCAGGGACACTTCCCACACATAAACTTCCCACTGCAGCTGCCCACATTTAGATCAGCCTGTACTCTGATCAGCAGTGACCATTTAAAGTCAGTTTCAATCTATAGTGAACACTCAATTTTCTACTTCCTAAGTGCTAACCTTGAACCATTTGCTTCTGTTTCTCTCTAGGCCCAAGTACAGAATCCTTGGTCAGATTCCTGGCACTGACATCTACTGTGATGTGGAAGAGTATGAAGAGGTAGGAGAGTGTTTGTCTGCACTGGAGGGTTGTGTGGAGCATAGATAACTGTGGCTGTTTGCTTCTTAGCCCTGCCACACTGCAGCTGTGGTGCTGTCTGCCTCATCTTACCTCTGCTGAAGGGAAAGAAAATGCATTTGATTTTAGTAGTAAAAGCTACTTTGTTCAAAAGGCCAGCTTCTTCTGCTGCATATGCCTTTGATAAAGGTGGGAAAAGGTGGGAAAAGCAGCCTTTATACTAGTTCCATGGCACTAGCTTGTGCAACCAGGGAGGTTTATAGAATACCCCCTATGTACAAGAGCACTGAAGGCACCTTCTTTGCTTGTGTGGCAGTACTGCATGAAATCCATGGAACCCAGGGTCCAAACAGTTATCTTCTTCAAAGCAGCATCTCCCTGCCTAATGATAGCAACAGGCTGTGTTTATTCACAAACAGCAACTCCAGTGTTCTGCCACCTTCACAGAGATCCTGCTGGGAAGGCCATGTCCTCCCTTATAAGGAGCCAGGCTGTAAAAACCCACGTGGAAAGATGTTGCTGTAGTCTGAAAACATTCTCTGCCCAGCAGTTCTGCTCTGAATAGGATAGAGAGCAGAAGTCTGTGTGGGTGTGTATGTAAAGAGGGGGAGAGGCTGTTTCTGTCACACCATGAGCATTTCCTCCTGTGCAGCAGAAGGGGCTCCTGGGCCTGCAGGATTTCCTCACCATGATGCCAGCTGCAGAGCAGCATCAGCAGACTGCAAATATTTGATCCATTTTATGGCTGTACATTTGTTGTTACAAAGGAGGAGAAATGTTGGGTGGCATCAGTGGGGTGCAGGTTTCACTGGGAAAGGGGGAGGTTCTTACCCTCTGGTTGCCTTTGCTCACTGTGCAGCCTTCTTTAGCTGGCACGTGCTGGTGGCCATTCAGGGTTGGCTGCTGGGCTGATCTTCATGTGTCTTGTGGTCACACAGGTGCTTCTCTCCTAGTGCAGGCAGTACCTAACTGCACCATCCAATGTTCTTCTCCTTAGGTTAAAGAATATCCTGGAATCAAAATATTTCAAGCTAATACCTCCCTTTATTTTGCCAATACTGAGTCATATACAAGTGCACTGAAGAAAAAGGTGAGTAGAGCAAATTCTGTCATTGCTGTGTCTTGAAAATTCAGAACCATGCTCATCTTTCAGCTTCTTTGCTGTGGCCCCTGATGATCAGGAATATGAGAGGGTGACCCTGCAGCCAGCTGCAGATGTTCTCAGGGAGCAACAGCACAGTGGGAGGGGTAAACAGACCAAGGGGAGCTGGATACTGACAGCTTGGGAGGGGGAGTCTGGTAGTAGCAGAACACAGACTGGTCAAACATGGGGGGTTTCTAGAAGGAAGGAAGTAGTTGCTGAACTGAAAACAAAATCTTGGAGTGAAACTTCTTGGGTGACACACATTTTACTGGAGTGTAAGACCATGGAATACTGTGGGCATTCCATGCCTCTGATGAGCAGAGTGCCTCATCTCTGTCTAACCAGTGTTGACTGGGTGGGAGTGGCAAGAACAGACTGGCTAAGGGCAGAACTGCCTGACCTGGTGGCAATTGCACCCTTACTAACTTGTGAAACATTTTTCTGTAGCTCCCATGCTGAGCCTTTCACCAACCAGGTGGGTGGTACCTTCCCAGAGCAAGAGGTGTCTGTGATTTCTGCCCAAACACACTTCTGTCCCCTGCACTCCAATCAGCCTTTGGGCGACACGCGGCACCCGCTGATTACAACAGCAGAATGTGATCCACCCCTTCCTCATCCTCTCAACCCTCCTCTCCCTCATCCTCTCCACCCACCCCTTGCCAAGATCACTCCTTCTGACTTTGGACTCTTTCTTCTCTCCCCCACCAAGGGCAGCTGAGCAATGCAAAGTTGTGTCTGGGGGTGCTGATCAGCGCCGGGTGGTGCTGCCATGCCAGCCTCACCAGCTGCATCTCCTCTGAGCTGCTCTCTTTCCTGACAGACTGGAGTGGACCCCTCTGCTGTGTTAGCAGAGAGGAGGAAAGCCAGCAAGAGGCATGCCAGGGAAATGAAGGCAGCATGTGAGCTCAGGAAGAAAGCTGTGTTGAGTCTGATGGATCCTTCGGTAAATATTTACCTCTGCTGGCTTTATCAGGCAACATGCTGCTCCCTGGGGCTGCCATCCTGCTTTGCACAGGGTGCTGCTCGGGTGGGAAGGCTCAGGGAGTGGGCACAGGCCACTGAGGGATCAGGGGAAGGGCCAGGGGCTCGTGGCTGAGTTGGTAACTGTCTGGAACATGTAGAGCAGAACCTCTGCACACTGGCACAGCAGTGGTGCAGCAGAAATGGCTCAGCTCTTCCCCACACACTTGGAAGAATCATGCAGGAGCAGGATATCATGAACCCAAGCCAGTGAATGCAAAGGTGCCAGTGGCACTGCTGATCCTGGTGCAGTTGGGCACTGAGAAGGGCTGTTGCACACGTGCTTGTGCTTTTGTGCATGTTTAAATCCACCCCCATGGTGGGAGCTGCTCTGTGCTTGGGAAACCAGCCAAGTGCCCAACTCCAGAGCCTGGCTGCTGCTGCTTCTCTTGGACACACAGCCCTTGTCAGGGTCAGCCAGGGTAAGGCAGGGCAGAGGATTAGCAGGGGGACAGGTGTCTGGAGGAAGTGATTCACTCCTGAGGTAGCAGCTGTAACCTGCTGCATGTGACTGGCAAAAGGCTGGGCACCAGTAGGGCTGTGTGCAGGTAAAGCCAGGTGGTGCTGTGCCTGGGAGCTGTACACCTTTGGAAGGCTGAAAGGACAGACAGAGGAGGATGGGGAGGAGGGGGATCCACCCTGAAAAAGCACTGGCTGTCATGAAGCTTTCTTTGTCTTCTCTCCCAGGCTAAGAACATGGAAGCAAGTGTGAAACATGAGATAGCCAATGATGAGCTGCCTGTGAATGGAAATTTTGCCTCTGCAGCTGATGGCAGTGTACAGGACATGTCTCCTGAGGAGCATGAGCATTTTGTGGAGCCCAAACTGAACATCCACTCTTTAATTCTGGATTTCACCCCAGTGAACTTTGTGGATTCAGTTGGAGCAAAAACATTAAAATCAGTAAGTAGGATTTTTTTTTTTCCCCCCATAGAAAGCTTGGGAGATACCTAACAGGGGACCTGCCAGCATGAGCTGTATACAGCTCAAACACAGGCCAGCAGCAAACCTAATCATCTGGAGCTCTAAGTTTTCACTGAATACTGGGGAATGTGGAGTGGAAATGGGAAAGTGGAATGTGGAGTGTGCAGTTTTCACAGTAACTGCCTTACCACTTCCAGAAGTGCCCTGTGTGATGTACCTGTGATTAACTGCACTTACCTCTGTTGCAGATTATAAAGGAATACAGAGAAGCTGGTGTCTTTGTCTGCATTGCCAGCTGTAGTGGTGAGTTCAGACTGTTGTATTTTTGCCTTTGAGCTTTATAGGAAAGACTTTTTTCTCCCTCTGGCCCCAGATTTTCCTGATCAGGTTTGTCAGTAGTATCAACACTTAGTTCCCATAAACCTGAATTCAGATTGTGTTGAGGAGAGCAAGCCCACATGCACTGGAGCCTTCACTGCAGAGCAGCTGGAGCACAGATGTGATGAGTTCTGTGAGGACTGGACCCTGCTCCTGTTTGTTTATTCCAGCTGGAAAAGTGTAAATGCCACACTGGACTTTGTTATCTTGAAGTGGCTGGAACAGTGCAATAAGGAAAAAAAACCCCAGTGTTCCCAGTTGCTGGTATTTGGAAGTGTAGCATCATCTGCCAAGCACAGACCTGTGGCTGGGTGAGGGAACTACCCACTCAGAGCAGGTGTCCCCCAGTTGTCACCATCTCCCTGAGAGGTCCCTGCTCCAGAGCTGGGGCTGTGCTGCCATGACTGGATTGTGTTTTGCAGGCCCTGTTGTGAAGGAGCTGACCAGCCTGAGCTTCTTTGACGAGGCCGTGGGGAGGGAGCTGCTGTTCCACAGCGTGCACGACGCTGCCCTGGGCTGCATGGTCAGGCAGGGCTGCTCCACACACTGACCTCTGCAGGTGGCCCAGCGGCGAGGAAGGCACAATACCGCCGGTGCAGACTCCTCCCCAGTTTCATTTGCAAAGTTCAAAGAGAGCCTGAGGCTGTTTGTGTCTACGGGTATAGGGTGGTGCTTATTTGCTGTAGGTAAGGAATTGGAAGCCGTTGTGCTCTCATTTTTAACTCTGATCAGGGTATAGCCTTCCAAAAACACACAAGCACAAAAATTATCCAGAGGAGACAATTGTGTTCAGCTGCAGTCAGAAGCTGATAGCCAAGGTGATGCTGACAGAATCCTGCATTCCTATTCCTGCTGAGAACACGGGCACTTTAACCCACCCCGGGTGGGATCCTGCAGGAGGTTCTGCAAGGGCAATGCACTGCACCAGTGTCTGTACAGAACTCTCCCAAAGCTTGAAGCTTGGTGACATTTCCTTCAGCACCCTCCAGCCCAAGGTCCCCTGCAGAAGAATGGAATTCAGAGGAATTCAGCATTCTCCTTTGAACACAGACCTTTAATCCTCATAGTGCTTCAAGCTCTGCTGTGCTTAGGGCTTGCTTCAGGTAACCCAAGATTGCCAAGACCTGGGGGTAGGCAGGGGAGCTGTTTTATTTATCACTAGGAATAGGAAGCTTTCTGCATCAGAAGTGGCTGCTTAGCTGGAGTTCACAGGAGGAACTGAGTGTGTCAGACACTGGGTGTGGTTATTTAAACACCTTTTGGTACATTTTGTAACAGGCACCAGTTTAACAAGCCTTTTTATCTACAGATAGTCTATATTTCTACTTTCAGCTTGTTGCAGCTTCCCTTTTTAACAAAGTCTCTTCGGTTCGTGGCAAAATTCTGGCAACTTCTCAAATAAAATGATTATGACTTGTCAAGGTTTTCCAGTTTGTCTTGGTGATGCTGCATGTGGGACAAGGCAAGGTCCCAGATGCAGGTGTCAGTTTCTAAGGGGTGGCCTCAAGGGCTGCCACCTCCACACAGGGCCTCCCTGCTCAGGTTGCCCTTCCTCACCCTCCTCCTGCATGAAGCCCTCTCCACAGCCAGTCCCAAGGCTCCAGCTACTGCTGTTCCCCATCCTGGCACCCGCACTGGAGCTGCTGCAATGCCAGCCTGAAAACCTTTGCCCAAGAAACTCCTAGATCCTGGCCTGTGCTGCACCAGAGCTCTGCCCCCAACCCCTGGGTGCTACCAGTGTTGCTGGGAGCTCATCCAGCAGAATAAAACCTGGCAGCTCCTGCCAGGGTCTTCCAATGCTCTCCTGTCCCCACCCCCCAAAGGTGGCTGCTGGAAAGTAAAGTGACTTCCTTGTTCCTGTGTCCAGATATTGAAACCCCAGCTTGGGCTTTTCAGGACATTGAACACCCCCCCAGCCTTTAAACAGCTGAAAAGAGAGCACCTGCTCCCTCTCTCCAGCTTGTCCACAAGGGCTCTGTCCCCTCCCTGCTGGAGCCCCCACCACAGCAGTGTCCCTGGAGAGCCTCAAGGCTGGTTTGACCCCTCTTAGGAGTTGAACACTCTTCCTTCCCCTCTTGTTTTGCAGGAGCACTGATGAGAATCCAGGATCCCTGCTAAGAGCCACCCTCTTTTCCATGCTGCACTTACTCTTCTTGGGTAAAAGGTACAGTTACAGGTGCTGCTCTTGAAACACATCAGGCTCAAAAAATGGGAACATTTCTGCCCCACCCCTAAACTCTCATCTCTTCCAAAATGTGTTTCCCAAACAAAACAGAACATTTCAAATGTTACAGGCAAAACCAGGGGGGGTGCCCAGGTTTGCTCATGGAGAGACTGGCACTGCCAGTCAGAAGTTCCCCTGCTGTGTGCGCATGCGCACGCACACACACACACACACACTGCCTCTTGCAAAAAATAAAAGTTGCTTCACAATCTGAACTTGATGCAGGTTGCATTGAAGAAAACCTTATGACCCTCCTCTCACTCCCAAGGTGAAGGTCCCAAAAGGGGTTTTTTTCTCCCCCTCCAAGTGTTGCTTTAGGCTTTTTTTTCCTCACCCTCCCCCACTTTCATTGCAACACCTGAAAAAATGAAACTGAAACTGAAAAGATTGTTCTCAGTGGCCAAAAATACCACCCAGCCCTCCAGGAGCACACGGAGGGATGAGGATCAGCCTTCCAGGAGCAACTGCTGACACCCAGGAGCAGCTGCTGCCATCGGGCACCTGCAGGGGGTCTCACAGCACTCACCCGTACTGACAAACCCTCATCTTTCTCAGAGCAGGAAGGACTCTTCCTTTCCTCAGTGCCAAGAAATGCACCGACTACTGCTTCCTGCTTGTGCCACCTACTGTTTGGTAAGAAACAATCTATCTCAGCAAAAGCACTGAAGAAAAACACTGAGCAAATAAACTTGAGTTATGATGGTAGCAGAGCACTTACCCAGGGAGAGAAGAGAGATCCCTTCAGGGCTCCCCTCAGCTGGGAGGGTCTGAGACCAGCAAGCACTACTCAGAGCTGTGGCTGGCTCCTCAGCTTTGTCCCTTGGGATACACCTCCACCCACAGCTGCCTGAGCACAGCTGGAGCCACCTGGGGATCTCCTACAGCTCAGACTGTGAGTCTGGGGTCTAAACTGGATTTCTACCATTGCACAATGATTTAAAAATACCTCAGAGGCTCTGTGTCTCTAGGGCACAACAGCACAGACCACACTCACAGCTCCAGCTGGGAACACTCCCTTTATTCTCAGCTTCCAAGAACGAGCCAGGAATGAGCAGAGCTGGCTCTTTACTCCTGAGGGAGGCAGGGGCAGGGAATCCCCTCTAGTTGTAGGTCATGTAGCGGGGGGTGGCGCTGAACTTGGCGTAGGACTTGATGACTTTGTTCACTGCCTCCAGGAAATCCTTCTCGGTGGCGATCTTGCGCCGCGCGCGGATGGCGAACATGCCGGCCTCCGTGCACACGCTGCGGATCTCGGCCCCTGCGGGCACGGGCAGAGCACTCAGCACCGGCCCCCCCATGGGGATCGCACACGCACACGCACACACGCACGTGGAGAACACGCCGGCCTCCCTGCACACGCTGCGGCCCCCGCCCCCTCCCGTCCCGGCCAGCCCACTC
>JANHGL010024859.1:8876-22357 GCA_024611195.1 Ceyx melanurus | reverse complement strand
TTCTTCATGCCTTTATTCACCTATTTTTCATCTGGACAGGGTGCTGGGCCAGTTTGTTCCCAAGAAACTTTGGACCAGATGATCCTTGAGGTGCCTTCCAACCTGATATTCGATGATTCTATGACTTCCATTCTTCTGTGGAAAAAGCTTTCTTGCTGGAGATGGTGGATTAAAGGGGCTATGGAAGAGATATCTCTTCTGTCAGAGTGTCCTCTCCACTGCAGCCACACAGTCCAGCTGCCTTAGAGCATCAGTGTAATCCTCCAAGCAGGAAGCACATGGGCATTTCAGGAGACCACGCAACCAAACTGGGCACGCAGGAGCAAATGAACAATTTGCAAACACCCAGAAGGCTGGAATTTGTTGGCTGCAAATGTACAAAACACCCAAGTCGTGCAGTGATTCATGAGGAGCTCCATGTTCCGTGAGTCATCTGGGCGATATTTGCCGCTGGTTAGAAATGAAGCCAATGGAGCTGGAGTGGTTTGTTAAGAAAAAGAAGTGGATGGCAGCACCATGCACAAAATCTCCCTTTTTTTAGTTGAAACCACCCCCCTTTGTCCTGTCCCAACATGCCCTGCTCAAAAGTCCATCCCCATCTTTCTGACAGGCCCCTTGGAGTCCTGAAAAGCCCCCAGAAGGTCTCTCCAGAGCCTTCTCCTCTGCAGGCTGAACACCCCCAACTCTCCCCCCAAGTTCTTCTCCATGAGGCTGTTCTCGATTTCTCCATCCCCAGCCTGTGTTGATACTGGGGACTGGCTGTTACCACATTGGAGCACACACGTGTGCACACCCCAGCCACCTCCCCCCACTTAGTCTTTTGCTTTTGATGAGCCTTGGATTTTGAAAGAGACTCCTCTTGGCAAGGGCCTCGGCTGGCAGAGTCAAAGGAAGAGATGATCAAACCCAGAGACTCCAGCCTCTTGTCTCCTTCGCTCGGCCCCTTTTGCAGCCCTGCGGAGCAGCCCTGCTTTTAAACAAAAGCTAAACACTGTCAGTGGGAGAGCAAAGCAGGATCTCTCTGAAATGCAAATGCCTTTTTTGAGAGCAGCCGGCTTTGAAAGCAGGGATCCTGCTGACTCATGTTTAGGAACTGGGCGGGGAGAATGCCTGCTCCTTTGCCTTACCTGTCTTCCTCTCCTCTTTAGCCTGTATAGGAAGCGTATATAACCCCTATATAGGCCAAGTGGACTACAGGAACGAAACAGTGCCAGCAGGGACAGGATCTACAGCCCAGATAGCAGAGTCTTTCCAAAGCCATCCATTGCTCTTCCAATAAGACAGGGCCAGCACGATGCTGGTGCAACGGGTGATTTAGCAACAGGGCAGTACAGATTTAAAGCCTGATATATCAGGTGAATGGGGGGGGGTGGGGGGAAGCTCTTCTTTCCTGCCCTTTCTGACCTGCAACACCTTCATTTTCCCTTCCTATTGATTTGGCCTGGATATTTCCTATCTCCACATCCTTTCAGTTCTTTTTGGGAGCATTAGGGTCAAGCCTGCACCCAGCGGCCAGATCCGAGCAGGGGTCTTGTGTTATTTCCATTTAACAACGTTTCCTGCACATTTACAGTGTTGAAGGAGCAGGACCATGGGCTGTGCTTTGACAGAAAGGACAAAGGCAGGAAGGAGGAGAAGCACGAAGAGGAGGTGTAGATCCTTTTCCATAGGGCAAGAAGTTTCTCCATCGCACTGTGGCAAGGATGAAGGTGCAAAAGCTGACGCCAGGATGCCACAAGGCTGCCAAAATTGCAAAGAGCAGCAGCCAAATCACTGGGTACTTCTGCATTTCTTTGTGCTGTTAAATCTCCCTTAATGTCTGCTTGGACCTGATTTACCAAGATGCCACCAGCCCCGCAGGCATCCTTCGAGGGGGCAGGAGTGCCCATATCGAGCTGCATTGCCAGGAGCCAACACATCTGCAGATGTCTGCAAGTGATCTGCCTGTTTCTGGATGAGCAGATAAGCCTGAGAGGCTAAAAGACTTGGCTCCATATTCTCCCCTCTCAACCTTTGCAACATCACTGTCTACTCCTTATTAATGGAAACGCAGAAGCACCTTCGGGGTGGCTCCGACCTGAAGCAAAAATGTCTTTCCCTGAGTGATGAGGAGCCGACAGCAGAGTTGTACCAAGTGACTGGATCCTGACACCCTCCCGCAGACACTGAGAGATCCCCTCTGACCAAAGTAGTGTGGGGCGAGTGATCCACATCTCCTTCCGACCCCCAGCTTCATTCCCTGGGATCTGAGCTGCTCCTAGGTGGGGTGTCTGCAACTAAACGTGACAGAAGCAGTGCAATAATGGAAACACCACAGCTCGCAGCCGTGCTGAGCTCCAGGGGCGTAATGGAAATTCAGACTTTTTTTTCTTTCTAATGTGCTTCTGCTCTAATAACCACTTTTTTTGTTGTTGTTTCCTTTTCTTTCCCCCTCATCGCTTTTCAGCTGAAAACACTGGTGTGCTGCACCAGCAGCAGCTGATCAGGACTTCACACGTCCTGCTCATTATCGCCCATTCCACACACAAGGGGAAACAAGAAGGATTTATAGCACCCGATTTTGTAGAAGTGTTGCCCAAAGTGAAATCCCCGGCCCTGGCTGCTCTAAGGAAGCTGCAGCTGTGCTGGGTCTAATGCTGCGAGAGGAGAGACTTTATAGGGACAGATAAAATCTTTTACTACGCCAACTGATCTAGCTGTAAGAAGCAGACAGGTTTTAGGTGCACAGACCCGATTTTTGGGTCTCAGAGTATCTGCAGGTGGCTCCGGAGCTCCTGAAACACCTTTTCCAACTTGTCTCCATCTCCCTAAATCCCAGGAGATCATAGATTAGTTTGGGTTGGAAGGGATTTAAAAAAATCATCTAGTTGCAACCCCCAAGGAGGACATGAACTAACACCAGCCAAGACCACCTTGAAAAGTATTCAAGCTCCAGTGCTGACCAGATTCCTGACTAAATTGTTCTTCTGGGTCTCTGGCACACCAAAAAAATCTCCATAATGTAGCTTTCACCATTTACCCTGTATCCCAACCCGTTTTCCCTCACTGTGAAAAGCCACCATGCAGAAAATGATGCTGAAGGGTAGAGAATTTGATCTGGGCACTGGAGTCACAGGCAAGGAGAAAACAGGGCGGGTGGGAATTGGAGCAGAGCACTGGACTGTGTGAGCTCGTGGGACCAGACTCAGGCCAGGATCAGCATCACTGGGGGTGACACCCACAGGTCTCGTGTCCTTGCTGGTGCCTGGGAGGCTGTAACTGATGAAGACCATGTGCCAGGGAGGTGAAGAACATGTGTTCCTGATTCCCCGATGCCATTGCAGTGCTTTCCTGTGCTTTTGCCCTTCCACCTCTGCCAATTCCCACCCAAAAACCTCCCCAAGACATTCCCGATGTCCAAAATAAAGCACAAGCTGCTCTGTGTGATTTAGCATTTCTCTTCTCCTTGTCTCTTTTATTAATTCCACTAAGGAACAGCCTCTTACCCCCCAGATTATTTATAGCCACAGAGGGGGTATCAATAAGATTTCTCTTATTCTTTTATCTCTTTTTTTTAATAATAAAAAGAGCTGATCCTGCTGGCAATTTATAGTAATTGTAGTAACCTGATAATAATTTCTAGCAATTAAGCACAATACTAATTCAGTCATTTACAGAGTAATATCTTGTCTTTATTTATGGGGGCTGTGCCAGAGTATAAATATCTTACTGTGTTGGGTAATGAAAATTTACTAAGTAGGGCTTTTTAAAAAAAAAAACCAACCAACAAACCAAAACACCATGTTTATTCATTTTAAGCTATTCTTGGGAATCACGTGTGAATAAGGAGTAATTGCTTGACTTTGGGGTGGTAATTAGAAAGCACTAAGTCATTGTTTTCTTCTTGCAAGCTGAGGGTTTGCTTAAGTGTGCATCTGCTCTGCCAGCATTAATTCAACCTGCCAGCTCCTCATCCTCCTTCTCAGCACCCGGAGCCACATTCTGCTCTCTCCAAACAGGGGAGTTCTTTCAGGGCTGGATCAGCTGTGGGGTCATACAGAGCATCCAGGCCGAGGTGCCCAAGCAGGTGCTGAATTGCTTGGCTCGTGTTGTGGAGAAACCCTCCGACTTTGCTGCGGGGAGCAGAGCGGATCCACCGGCACGGGGGCAGGATTTGCATCTGCTAATCAGAGCCGGATCCGGGGAAACAACTTTCAATAAAAGAATTCCATTACGAAGCAACCGGCTGTGAAATACTGTACCTGTGTTGCGCCCTGCCAACCTGCAGCCTCTCCTTTCCCTGCCAAGGAGGTGGATGCTGCTCCTAAGCATGAAGATGAGGAAGGAAAAGGCAGGGAGTGAAATAAAGGGGAAGGCAGGATTGATATTCATGGGGGATTGCTCCTGTGTGGAAGCTGCATCCATCCTGCATGAGGGATACTCTTGGAAAACTTACCCCCAAAAAATTATATTTCCCAAAGACACCCAAAGCAGCCAGAAAACAAAGGTTCTTCTCAGCATTCACCTCATAATGTCCTTGCCAAGCCAAGCCATGGCTCAACATATGTGAACATCTGGAGACAACAGGCCTTTGCTTGAGCTCCATCTCCTACCACAACCCGACCCAGAGGGAAACAAGGTCAATTGCTGTGAATTCAGGGCTAAATACACATTGTGCCTCCGTTTCCCGGTTTGCAAACTCGAGTTAATCGTGCTGCTCTCCTTCGGGAAGAGCATCAGGATCTCCTGGAGAACAACCAGGCTCCCACATCAGGTGCTGCGTGAGATGTTGGGCAGCACAGCATCGTTCAGAGGTGTTTGCAGCCACGCAGCACTGGACATGATCTTTTAAAAGCACCAAGCGATTTTTAAGTGCTTCTTTGGGAACATTTACAGGGTCCTGATTTACTGAGCACTCAGAGCAGCCTGTTCTCGCTGGAAACCAGGCCTTGAGATGCAGTCAAGCATCTACGAATACAAGCTTTGCACTGTCTGAATCTCAGCCTTTCTCTGTTTTCCTGTCTTTAAAATAGGGATAACTGGGCTCCCCTGTCCATGTTCCCAAACACTGATGCTGCTCTGCTATCTGCACCCGTCTGTGATAATGGGAACAGCCCCTAAAAGGACTCATCCTTCCGTGTTTCATCCTGATGTGATAGCAAAGAGAGAGGGAAGGTCCCCAGGTGCCTGCAGAAGGAAGCCCAGGGCTGAGGGATGTCATCAAAAAGGCATCTCCCAGAGCACAGGATAAGAAATTGGATGCTGTGGATGATCTGTAGGTTCATCCATCAAGTAAGGAGGTTTGTGTATGGGATTGGTATATACACCATACCTATATCGTATGTCCCTGGGAGCCAGGGAGGCAAAGCAAGAGTCACAACACTCCTCAGAGCATTTAGGGATCTTCATCACCTCCTCAGCACCACACTAAGGTTCTGCAGCCTCGTGCAATGTCTCTGAGGCCAACCTCTCATAGGGCCCATTTGCATTTTCCCTCTGCACCGCTGCCGGGGATTTTTGCTTCGCTTTTAGCGGCGGCGCGGCCGCAAACGGCCCCATAATCGCCGCAAAGGCCGGAGGGTTTCTGAGCCTCTCTGCAAAGGCAAAGCATCGCCGGAGATTTCCAAAGCAGCGACCAAGAGAGGGCAAAGGCGATGACGCGCTTGGCGCCGTCTCCAAGAGATTTCACTGCGGAATTGCCACGGGATTGCCCTCTGCAAAACAAAAATGCCCTTTGCACCCTTGCTTTGCATCCCTCCCGGCGCTCCGAGGGTGCGAAGGAGCCGACGTGAGAAGGAGGAGGCAGATGCAGGGCACCCCGATAAATCCCTGCAGGGCTCACGTCCAGCGCGTCTGCTTCCCAGAGATAAAAAAGAAGCGGCGCTTCTCCGAGGCGCGGACACCGGGCTAATCTCTTCACGCACCGGGTCCCTCACCCCGCCACGGGAAGCCAAGGCGGGTGCGGGAGGGAGAGCGCTGGGGCTGTCAACATCCCGAACCGTTCCAGGGAGATCAGCCCCAACCAGCCGCAGCGATGCGCGTTTGTTCTGCGTGGGGAACTGGGAAGGTTTTCTTTTTTTTTTCCCCACCTCGGAGTGGAAAGATAATCCTGCAGCAGGGCCCTGGGGTTTGGGCGCGTTGCTGAGGTGTTGTGAGATGTATCCGAAGGTGCAATGCGGGATCTGGCTTGGTTCCGTGATGGGGGTCTGGGAGGATGAAGGGAAATTGCAGATGCAGGAGGAAAGTCACTCGAAGAGCGAGAAAAAAGGGAGCTATAACAACGACACATGAGCAGCTTCAGAGGGGGAAAATACTGGGCAGGGAAAGGAGCAAACTGCTGCTGCAGGACTTCAGTGACAGACAAATTCCTGTCAGAATGAGGCGCTCCTTTTTAGCAGGGAGGATGATTAACATTGGGAATAAATTAACAAAGCAAAATGGGAAAGGCTTCACCTCTTAACTCTATGGATAAGAACTAGGTACCTTTTGGGAAGCTTTAATCAAACCCAAAGCACTGGAGTTCCCAAAAGGAGGCCCTCTGGGATGGGCTCTTGGGCCAATGTTCCCATTGGATCTGGTGAGCACCACGAGTCCTTATCAAACCTGCAGGTCCATATGAAATGATTGCTCACCTCAACCTGGGAAATGACCAACCTGTCCTGAAGGAGCAGCTGTGAGATGCTAAGTAACAGCTAGGAGCCAAATGGTTCCCCATCCACCCCAGTAATAAAATAGGACTGAAATGTTCAGCCCAAATGAAAGATCCCCCCCAAGTCCACCGTGGGTCCAGCAGCACCACACAGCAATGGGTTTTATTTTAACTACTTCAGGAGATGGTGTCTGTCAGCTTTTTGCTGGCAAGGAAACTTGCAGTTTTATTTTTAGTTTTTAGTTTTCTTCTCTTCCAAGCCTGGAAGTGATGCCTTGAGCCTCATTCCCAATTCCTAGGCTCTGTTATATTAATATCTCTTGATTTCTGGTGCACGTTTGATGGTGACCTTGGGATGCTCAGAGCCCCCTTTTAGGGCAGCTGGCGGGGGGTGGTGGGCAATGTCATGGGGGCAGGTGAGTTGCTATTTCTGCTTAATGACTTCCACTTGAAATTACCTACAAAGTGTCCTAATTATCCAGGTGCCATTTAAATCATCGTTGTGGCAGTGGGGGGGAGGACAGGGCAGACTGGCAGCTGCAGGTTCCCTTTGCCAAAGTGCTTCAGGGTGGAAGAAGGGGATGTAAAGCAGTGAGTGCCCAAAGCAGGGTGGAGAAAAGGTGGGAAAGCCACTGTGAAGGGCTGGATTAACCTAAGCCCACCCTCATGTGTCCAAACCATGGCCCAGCAGCAATAAGACCTGTCCAACATCCCACCAGTCTTCATCCAGATGCCAGCGAGCACAAGAGATACTCTCAAATAGCCGTGGGCTCTCCAAATGAGGGGGTTCAGTACCTGTTGCCTCACCAAAGAAAGGAGTAGTTTTGTTCCAAGGGGTCAATACAGGAATTCACTTAGCAAATTTGGAATTTATCACTCCCCACCCCAGTACTCATAACCCACTGGTAACAAGTGAAGCAAGAACACAGAAAAACAGTCCCCCCCACCCTAGAAATGAATGGGTTTGCTATTTAACCTTGACCATCCAGAAAGGGAAAAGAAAAATGCCAAACTGAGAAAAGATGGGGCTTTTCTTCCCCAAACTCCATCTCAGGAGGAATCTGGAGTGTTTCTGATCAAACGCAGCCCTGCAGGGACTGCTCTGGGGGTGCACTGGGAGCTGCTTTGCCTGGCTCAGCCACAGTGAGGGCTCCCTGGGGACCCCAAAGCAAAGATTTCAGCCTCTTCCCCTCGCAAAAAAAAAACCCTTCTGAGTGTGAGTTTTTGGTCTGCGGTGCAGCAATCAGGAGCGATATTTTGGGAGCGGTCTTGTTCTCCTGCTGCCTTTCTTCTTCCAGCCTCCTGCTGCTGTTTCACTGTTTTGATCTCTCTTCTCTCCCTCTCCCTTCATGTTTCTCCTTCGGAGGTGAGATGCAGTTCCCTTTCCCCCCCGCTCCATGTGCAAGCACTGGTGCCAAAATCCAGGAGACCCGTGGCAGCGCCAACCACTCTCCCTGGAGCTTTGAACACCAGAAAACCTCTGAGATACCTGACACAAGAAGGCCAAATATTCAGTGCATCCAACCCTCTGAATCCATTCACCAGCCCCCAAAATCTTTTGGCATAACTATTTACACGGTCGCTTCCAAGCAGTTTGCAAAGTGTTTGCAAAGCCAACTGGTCGCCCAGTGCATGAATTATTCCACCCCCAGCACCGCTGGCCAGCAGCCGAGCTCCAGCAGCCTGCAAAAGCCATGCTGCAATCCTTGGGCATTGCTGGGTTGTGAGAATATCTCAACACAAAATGAGAGTTATTAGGTTGCAAAAATAACATCGATTGGGATCGGTAACATTACAGGGCTGCAATAATTGCTTATTGCTGGGTTGTGTTAATCCTGGGTTGAGATAACAAACCCCATGAGAGAAATGCACACAGAAAAAGTGTCTTGTCCCCATTCTCTTTGCCTCCCCATCACAGCTCAGCTCTGGACTGAGGTGGAAAGTGGGAGGCCCCATCCTGGTGCTGACAGCAACCTCCAAGAGCAACAGCACCCAGGGTCTCATCAACCATCACCAGAGCCTGAGCATCCCCCGGTCACGGGCGCATGTGACAGGGCACGTCCTTCCAGGAGCTGAGCTGCTTACTGGAGCAGTAATGAGATAATCAAGGAGTCATTTAGACTCCTCTGGAGGTAGAGAAGAGCCTCCAGTAGATTTTTCTTGCTGCCATCCCTCATGGATCAGGTCTGTGGGGGCATCCTGGGCAAGCAGGGAGATGAGGTGCAACGCCCAGGTGCATCCCCAGAGATAAAAGGCTGGCTGATGTTATTTTGGCCATACCCTCATGCTCCACGTTTTTTTCCCTGCTATGGATGAAATCACCCACCCAGGCTGCACAAGCTGAGCAATGCAAACCACTGGGGAAACTGAGGCACTGAGAGAGGAGAGGATTTACCCAGCAGCTGAGCCGGAATAAACCCCCATATGTCTTGGGTCTTGTTTGCAAGCTGTAGCCTCCTCACCACCCTACTGCTGCCCCTCTTCCAGCTCATGTTTGCCAAGAGCCAGCCAAGTCCCTGGTCCCCGACTAACACCTGCAGCCCCTGCTAACCCAGTTTCTCTCTTCAGGGGGCTGCTGATAAATAGCTCCACAGGCATATGGCACCCGGACTCTTCTGAGCACATTTTTAGGGCAAACAACTCATCCCACCACTCACTTGCCTGAAAATAGAAAGCTGAATTTGGGATGAAATGCAGAGCTGTTGGCTGGGGAAGCAGCAGGCAGTTAAAAAAGAAGGGGTTGCCAGGATTATTTTATACAAAAACAGAAAAAAAAGAAAAATAGAGGAGAAAAAAAAAAAAAGGAAAAAAGAGGCTTTTTTTCTTTTGTTAAAGAGAAATAGGAGAAAAAGTTGTTTATGGCTTGGAAAAGCTGAAATGCTGCTGGCTGCCACTGGATGGAAGAGGGGTGCAGCTGGAAACAGCTGCAGCTCTTTGCTGAGCCCAGGTGAGGAGCCCAAGCCAAGGGGTTTTTTTGGGAAATGTAGAGAAAAAGGGGGATTTGGGATAGCAGCAGGTGATGGAAAGAGAAATTACATTCCTATGCATTACACAGAGGCAGCTCCATGGTTTTCTTTCCAGATCAATCAGTGTTTAGCTTATCTCCTGTCTAAGGCACAGCTTCTACCTGGGCTTCTCCAGCCCATCATGGTTTTGGTGGCAGGTGACTCCAGATAATGGGATGTCTCCAACTGCTGACACACTGGAGTGGGTTCTACGTGAGTCACTACATCAGCTGAGCATTTAGAGAGTGTATTTAATACGAAATATGGAAATTCCCATTTGCGTGGAGGATTTCATGATATTTCTCAATGTTTCCATCGGATTCACAGCAGAAGCTGGGAGTTTTCCACTGCCACGAAGAGAATGTCTGCCAAAAAAAAAAGAATTCATTTATGCTTGAGCAAAACTTTGCATTTCTTCCAAACGTGGCCCTTCTCATACATTGTAAATGCGGCAGTAAAGTCTCTTCAGGATGAAAATGAAGATGATGGCAGCCTAGACCTTGCCAAAGAGCAGTGGGAAGCCCAGTTTTGGGGTGTGGGTGGGATCTGGGCTTGAGCAGAGATATCCCTGGAAGAAAAGGTCACCCAACCTGCAGGTCTGTGATGTCCATAGGATCACAGGCTGGTCTGGTTGGAAGGGAATTTACAAACTCATCTAATCCAACCCCTCTGCAGGGACATCTGCAGCTAGAGCGGGGTGCTCATGTTGTGCCGGTGTTCTGAGTCTTGTAGCTCCTGGGACCCAATGGGGTCATTTGTAGAGCCCCAAGCACACAGATGGGCATGATGGTGTCCCCCATTAAGCCATGATAACGCCAGCTTGGCTCCCAGCCTGATCAAAACCAGAAGAGCTAGGTCAGGCTTTCTTCAGGCAGAGAAGAAAGGAGCTAAGGAAAGGGAAAAGAAATGCTCTGAAAAAAAGCCATTTGTCCCTTCGGCTTTATTCTGGCTGCAGAGCCGGAGCAGCTTGTAGCTCCAGAGAACTTTTAATAGAAATCTTCAGAATGAAATGGGCTACAGCTGTTTGCCTTGATAAATATATTTTATGCTACATGCCTCAGCCGCCATCTGTTTGCTGATACGAGCATTTCTCCTCTGCAGCAGCTGAAGAGAAGTCATCAAAGGGAATAGCAGGAGATGGGTTTCGTTGCAGGTAGAGGGGAAGAGGTGAAGTGGCCCGTGCAATGGAGTTATTCTGGCGGCTTAATGTGGTGAAGCTGTTACAAGAACAAGGAGGAGGACGGCAGGAGGGCTGGGAGTTGGGGAGAGTGGGCTTGCAGGGGGACCTGGTCTTTCTGCTGGTGTTATCTGAGGGGAAATGCTCTGTGTGGGCCAAGGGCTGGGCTTCTTGAAGGTATTTAGATGTTTAGAAAGGTAGGTAGGAGCTGCCAGAAGTTTTGGTGTTTAATGATCATTGAAAAGGACCACACTGCACCGGGAAACCCCATTCAGGTGGTTTTATGTCCCTAATTAAAATAAATGGTCTGACTTGAGCTCCTTCCCACATCTGTCTCCATCCCAACCCAGGAAAACTCCCCTTCTGCAAAAGTGCTTTAAGAGTCACCCCCAAAAATCACCTGCATTGGTGTAAAAGCCCCATTTACAGCATGTTTCTGGTTGTTTTTCTCCTGCCCTCCTGGCATCATATCTCCAGCTGTTTTCCTCCTGCCCTCTGAGATTCAATTCTCCAGCAGAGACATCCAACTCTTCCTGCTTTAGAGGGACACCCTGCGACCCGGTGAGGAAATCATACCAGACAGATTTACAGCCTTGCAGAAATGGACAACCTACTGTCACGCTTGATAACGTTGTTTTAATGGTTACTTGTGCTCACTGTTAAAATCTCTTCCTTGTAAAAACTTTACTGGAGCAAATTGAGCTAATCCCCCCTCGCCGTTACTCATTTTGTAGTAAACCTGTGAGCAGCAGGATGCAGGAACATCCAGGAGATCAGAGAACCACAGGCTGATTTGGGTTGGAACGAACTACTAAAGCTCATCTTGTCCAACCCCCCTGCAGGGAGCAGGGGCATCTGCAACTACAGCAGGGTGCTCAGAGGCTTGAACAACCTCAGCTGGGATGGTGCCAGGGATGGGGCAGAGACCACCTCTCTGGGCAGCCTGGGCCAGGCTCTCACCACCCTCAGCAGCAACAATTTCTTCTCTCTGCTCTCAATCTCACTCTTTTAGCTTCAAACTGTCCTCCCTTGTCCTGTCCCAACAGGCCCCCATCTTTCTGACAGGCTCCTTGAAGTCTTGAAAGGCCCCCAGAAGGTCTCCCTGGAGGCTTCTCCCCTCCATGCCAAATAACTTCAGCTCTCCCAGCCTGGGTCTCCCAGCCTGGGTTTCCCAGCAGATGGGTTGGATCATTTTTGTGTGGACTCTTCCAGACCTTCTCCGATGTCCACAGACACCCACTTGAGCACATTCACTGATTTCACAGATATTCAGGCCTGTGGGGCCATTCATGAAGCTGGGCTGACCTCTGGACACCAGCAGTGCTGTCAGAGAGCTGAGGTTTGTTTTCCTCTTTCCCCTGCTCTCCTATTAACACCCAGTGGTGGCACCACTACACTTAGCCTAGGTATGTAATAGCCGGTTGTCACTGGCACTCGCCTGCCTAGGTGACAGGTGCCCCAACCAGAACATGGCTTATTATGATGATTATTGCCATCATCGCTATGATTATCATATTATTTTATATTGCCTCGAAGGCCCAGACGAGGTCAGGGCTGCAGGAGGTGCTATAGAAATGTGTAGAAGAAAGGGAGACCTGTGGCCAGGGGTACTTGTAATCAGGCAGGCAGGCAGAAGAGAGTTGCCCTGATGGGCAGAAGAGGAGCTGTAGGTCAAGTTTCATTAGGCCGTGACAAATTCTGTCAGAGGTTGGCACCCCCCCACCCTGAGTCAGACAGGTGATGTCAGCAAGAAAATGATGGTGAAAGCACTGTCTGGAAGTGGGGATGCCATGGGTGACTCGGGGACATGGTTCTGGAGGACCCCAGGGTTCACATTTAGGGCAATTATGGTCTATTTATTATATTTATTCCTGGAAAACAGTGTGTCCCCCTGATAGCCTGTGCTGCAGGTTGCCTCAGCACTGTGTGCAAGCTGCTTGTGCAGCTCAGCTCAGCCGGCTGCAGATGCAGGAAGAGTTGCTCTGCCTCAGGGAGGGAAGATGCTGCCAGCCCATGACCACCAGAAAGGATCTCTCCTGTAAAAAATCCCCCTTTCCTAATGGGCTCTGGAGGGTGGAATGCTTTTCTTCTTCCCATGGATTTTGGGCTAAAATCTCCCCAACTTGCCTATGACATCTCCACTGTTCATGGAACAAGTGCCAGGATGAGCAGGGCTGAGTGGTGCTGCCTCATGGGAGCCACACTGGGATGTGGTCCCACCTCACTATGCTGGTGCTGGTGGATACCAGAACATGGGGAGCAGAACAGTGACCCATTAAGTCCCTCTGTTCGTGTCCAAGGCTTCAGCAGCTCCCCATCCTGCCACCTCCCTCCCTGTCCTACAGCCCCCTGTACTGAGCTGCCCCCCTCCTTTTTTGAGATGACCATGCCCTGGTGCAAGGGGAGACGACCTCAGAGGCAGCCTTGGACTGGCCTCAGCAGGGCTCTGATCAAAGCCTGTGGGAAAAGTCCCCCAGGGCTGACAGGGACTGGATCTGACCCTGACCAGGGTGAGGATGATTTGTACCTGTCCTTGGCCACGTCTGTGAAATGCTCCTTTTGTCCTGCATCTTTCTCCTTCTCCCCACTCCTCCTATTCTTCCTCCCAGAAAGCTTCTAGCTCTGAGCACTTGAAAATTCAAGGGGATTCAATAGAACGCAGGAGGTTTAT
>JANHGL010024858.1:45831-70918 GCA_024611195.1 Ceyx melanurus | reverse complement strand
AAATAAATTAATGAATTAAGTATATTGCATATTGTGTTGTAGAGATGCCTCTGAGTGTCATACAATATTGGAAAATAGAAATTTTGGGGTTTTTTCCCCCTGTATGAATTTATTTCACAGGTTCTGTGAAAGAAATTGCTTTAAGCTGTTTTCTCTTTGGTCAGCACTGGAACAGTCTTGAGTGGCATCCCAAAATGAGCATGGGAGCTAAGTATTGGATCTGTTTGCTTTCTTTTGTAGGTATCTGGAAGTGGAATGGGAAGCTAAAAGGAAAACTCATCGAGAATTCAAATCAACAATGATTGACTTGTGCCCGAGAGTGCCTAAGCAAGACAACAGCAGTGATTGTGGGGTCTACTTACTGCAGTATGTGGAAAGCTTCTTCCAGGTACAAACAGAAACTACCTTCTCCTTTCCTCAAAATTACCTTCAATCCAAAAAAAAAAGCCTGTTTCTGAGGGGAAATAGCTGGAGACAAAAGCCTGTGTTGCTCAACCTCGGAAGTGTCAAAGCTACTTGAGGATGAGGTGATAACAAACATCCTTCAAGTAGTATCAGGGGTCTTTGTATCTGGAGCACAGTTTCCCATCTGTGTTTTTTGGCAAACATTTATGCCCTTGTAGTTCAGTGTTGCTTTTATATTGACACATGCAGTGTTCCTCATTATTTGGGTGACAGGAAAAAACCCAGGCCTGAGGTGGCAAAAATCTCAGCATGCTTAGCTGCTATACATGTGTTTTGTGACCAAATGGAGCTGTCCCTTGTTAAATATCAAGAGTACATCTGGTTGTATCAGAATATATGGAATATTACTTGAATTTTTGTTTATACTGATGTATGTTTAAGGTAAGTGGAGCTAACCCATTTGAGTAGCTTGTGTTAAGTGTATGTATGTGAGTACCACAGAGGAACTGGAATTTGGCTGGGATGTCTGTCACTGTCTCATGGAAACTTGTGTATCCTTGATCTCAGCAGTAAAGAAAGGGTTTGAAATTATTTTTGAAGGTTGCTTTAGAAAATTCATGCTGTACATTCTCTTTTTTTTCTGTTACCAGAATCCCATAGTTAACTTTGAACAGACAATGCATCTGGAGAATTGGTTCCCTCGTCATCTGATCAGAAACAAGAGAGAAGAAATCAGAGACCTGATCTTGCAATTGCACTTTCAACAGCAGAGAGGCAGCAGCAGCTAATAAATCTAATAAACCAGACCTGGCAAAGAACACTGGTGTGTCAAGTAGCTGAAACTGCTTAGCAAGATTTGGACTCTGCCTTTCAAGGAAGGAAAAAAAATTAAAAGAGAACCATGAGAAGTATTTTGTTTATCCACTATGTATTTATTTAAATCATTTCTTTTCATTTGGGTTGTGTGATCACAGAATGCAACTAGTTGGGAGGAGAAGGTTGTAGGTAAGTGTAAGTTAAAGCTAATGTATATGGATTGCCAATTGGATTATTTATTTATATTGTTTTGGCTTGGAATGTGTAAACTGCATATACAGGTATGTGCCACAATGAGATAAAAATATTTTCATCTTTTGGAGCCTGTTCTTTACAATTCTGTATAAACATGGATGATACTGTGGGAGTCAGGCCTGAAGACAGGATTTTGACCCTATGCTATGTCTTGATTTTGCAGTTGATATAGATGGAATTAATACTATGTATTGTTTGAAGGCTCTAATATTGACTCTCTTTAAAGATATCTTTTTGTTTTATTTCTGATTATAAACAGAACTAGTCTGCATATGTCAAAAATTCTGTCAAGATGTGAGGCAGCTGAGTTGATTTATTTTTTTTAATTACTACTTTTATTCTTTTTTTTTTCCTCCCCAGTATTTTCATAAAAAGAAAATCTTTTCCTGAGTGAAAGATGTTTTCTTGAGTAACTACTGAAAACTTCTTAAGTGATTGTTTCTTTTGAAGTATTTTTCTGGTTGGATTTTTTTTTTTTCTAATCAGATTTTAGAAGACATCTTGCTTTTAAAGTACATGCCAATACAATACAAGTAGGCAGTAGATTTATAATCCTATTCACCTTGTTTTGGGAGTTATTCCTGTCAATCTTAAAGCATCACTTGCATTACAAAGGCAATCAGTTTGTGGCACCTGAACCTACCCTTTTCCAGTTTAAAACCATTACCCCTTGCCCTGTCACTACAAACCCTGTGAATAGACCCTCCCCTTCTTTCTTACAGGACCTTTTCAGGTACTGGAAGGTCACTAAGTCCCTCTGGAGCCTTCTCTTCTTCAGGCTGAACAACCCCAATGGGTGTTATATGTTACATATACAGTATGTCTGTGAGGTATGTAACTTACACCTAAGACAAACAGGACTTTGCTGAGGAGATTAGAATAAAGATGCCTTTTTGTGTGAGCATTTCAGCTCTAACTTGGTTTGATAAACTAGTACAAGTTTATCTCATTAATACATATTTATGTCATTTTTCCTCAGTGATAATTTAAATATTAAACATTTTGACACGTGCACACCTTTTTCTGTAGCTACTGCACAATAGAAGATGATGAAGAGGATGCTTTCTCCTGTTCCCCACTGTAAATGAGCTTAAGTGTCATCACGTCCTTCAGAAGGACACCAAAATCACGTGTGTTGTCAACATATCTACAAAAACAGAGCACTTCAGGCTGGAAGTAGATTAGAGAGTTTAAAATAAAAATTGAGGGCAACCAAAAGATGGAAACATTTTTATGGCACTGTGAAATTCTCAGGGCCTGTTACCTCAAGATAACTTTGAAATTTGGCACTTAGAAAATACATTTATTCTGCACAGTCATGCAAAAAAAACCCAAACCAACCCCTCCATAGTTGTTTCTATAACCAGGAGGCATTAATTCTGGAGAAGAGAAGCAATTTTGAAACCAAGCAGTTCGCTGAGCACAGTTATTTTCTGTATAGCTGTGAGCAGTATAGTGCAATTACTGCGTGGTTTTTGTCATGGTTTGTACTTTTAATTCTGTAATTTGTCACTGCTCACCCCCCAACACGTGTGCCTGTCACCCCAGAGTTTGTGTGGCTTTCATCACCTAAATCACAACCTCAGCATTAATTACAGGTGTAATCTGCTTAATTTATTGTAAGATAAATGAAAGGTAACATGCAGTAATATGTGCCCTTTCTCTAAAAGTCAGTCCTTCTAACTGATGAATATTTTCAGTGTGCTCTTATGAAAAACAGTTTGGGCTTTTTCTTATGGCAAAGCTAGGTTTTTTTCCAAATGTAATTTGTTCCTTTTTTTTTTTTTTTTTTGATGGAGTGGTTTATAGATACTTAAAAGCAAAAGTCTTACAAACTTTTCTAAACTGGTTTTATAAAATAAAAGCATTGCCTTGGAAGATCTCTTAGATTTGTTATGAGAATGTTGTTACATTTGATAATAAAATTATCTCCAGAAGTTGCTGAATGTGTTTGTTCCCATTTTCCCAGCTGCCACAAGTGAATTGAACTAGAATTGCAGACAGATTCATTGCAATCCATCTATCCTTTTGAAGTTATATAATGAAGTTATCTATCCTCTGATTCAAACTATTTCTGCATAGGCTTTAGTCAAGGGAAAAATAAATTATTTGCGATTATTTTGGAACTCTATTTCAATAGTTGTTTTGCTCCAGAAGCTTTAAATGATTGTGCTTTCAGTGATGCTTTTTGCTATCATAAATGTAGGAGATATTAAGCTGTGTCAAATATAAATTTCAGTGCTGAAATCAGTGTTGAATTTAAAATATATAGCTTGAACTAATATTAATAAAACTGAATTCAAATATTTGAAGTACTTTATCATACAGGAATTGACAGAGAGATACCATAGACAACAAATTTTGTCAGGAGATGTAAACCAGGTAGTTTTTATACAATCCATGCTCTCAGTGTCTTTGAGTTCTTGTCTGATGAAAAAAATCTGCAATTCTGTAAATTTGGACTCTCCAGGAAAACTGTTAATTGGGTTTCATCCTCATCCTACACATGTATTCTGAGAATTTTCTCTAAAAGGATTAGTTGTAATGCTTTCTTGAGGTAAGTTAGTCTTGGCTTTTATCAGCATGTATATCACAGAATATTTCAGCTGCATTTTTGCAGGGTGATGCAAGCAAAAGCATGAATGCTGTTGAAAGCACCAGTCTCTGCAGAGGATGGAAAAAAAAGCTGGTGTGTGCTGTTGCATACAGGATATTAATAAAGGGACTCAAGCAGTTCTCAAAAGTTGCTCTACCTAGAGATGCTGAATAAGTCTTTGAAATGATTTGAGCACCAGGTAACATTGGTTTGTCTCATATCATGAGAACCCCTCAATTAATGGGTCTAATATGCTGTACTCCCCTTGGTGCTGCTGCCAGTGTTGTAGTTAGCTTAACATGCAGTTGTGATGGGTACAAAATGTCTGATTCTAAGACTGTTTGGAGGTGTTAGAGCAGCTCAGGGTTTTAAGTGAACAATTTTCTAGTTTTATGGTCGAACAATAAAAAAAGCAAAAGAAAAAACTGCAACAACCAAAAAATAATAAAACCATCCAAGGTGCACGCATTGTTTTGAAAGTAGAAACAAAGGAAACAGAAGTGGTTTTCTTTGATTCCTGCAAGTGTCCTGTGTGTAATGTCAGGGATTGTGTTCAGCAGAAGAGCCAGCAATGCAAAGCTAAGGAGCAATGTGCAGCTGCACTGGTGCCAGCCCTCTGGCAAGCCTTCAGAATTAAGCTTTAAAACATTTATGCAAAATCACTCCCCAAAACAGTTCCTTCAGCCCAACCAGCAGCTGGCACGGATGGATTCGACTGCAATAACCAGCAAGTCCTGAGATGGCAGTGATGGGGTTTTTCTAGGGGCTGAATGCAGGCTGCCATTGCAGGGCATCTCCCACACACGTTTCTACAGTGAGCTGCCTCTGGCCAGGAGGGGAGCTGAGAGTGCTGCTGCTTTCCTGCACTCTGTCCGTTCTGCAGGTCTTCACTGATCATCTCTTCAGATATATCATTTGTTCCTACTGCTCCTGCCAGATTAACACCTAAACAGAGAGGAAAGAATCTGTGAATCACAACTTCCTTTATCCCTGGGGGCAGCTCCCCTTCTGGGATGCCCAGCACAAGGGTTTCTCTTGTGGCACAGAGTGGGGCAGCAGGGCTGAATTAACTCTGTCCCCAAGAGAAACAGTCCTGCAGAACCCCTGCGTTGGAATTCTCTATGTGCACATTGCTGGTGCAGTGAGTTGGTGTTTATTTTAGATACATCTTTGTGCAAGCAGAAGACAAAACACCCTGAGATCTTCCACTGGAGACTCGTGTGCCAGCTCTGAGGTGCTCAGCATGGTTTTTTAAAAGGGTGAAAATTGAAAGGCTAATGAAAAGAGGTGGCTAATTAACTGTGAAAGGTGCTGTCCTTGGTTGGACTGTCTGTTAATGGTATGACAAGCCCTGGTAAAGAGCTTAGCTGGCCAGATTAAAATTAAAAAATTGTCTCAGTCCATCTGCTAGCTCCAAGGAACTTCTCTCACCTTTGCTTTGCTCTTCACTCAAGTGGAATATTGTCTCCCAAAACAACATTCTCAGGATTTCTTGGTTGACTCTTTTTTAACCTAATGTTTTTTCTAAAGAGAATTATATGTGACGTCAAGATATTTTCAAGAAGTGCAGTGCTTCTGCTTGGTTCAAGGATACCTTAAAGACAACAGCTCTTTTGCTGGGTTTTTTTTGTATTTTTTTTTTCCCCTTGACTTTTTTTTTTTTTATATATACAAATAAATATGTTTGGCTTCATTTGGAAAACCTTTCTTTGCCTTTTGTTTTTGGGAATGATTAAAAGTGATCTTCAAACAGTTGCAGGTAATGCTGAAATCTTATTTATATTACTGTTTTCTATGTTTACCTATGGCAGTCTGTGGAAATAAAAATACCTCTCTGATTTAATTTTAATAAAGGGGGCTCATCTAGAGAAATGTTTGATCAAATCTAGGCCAAGGTATCAGTGTAAATACTGAATAGAGTGATTTCCAGGAGATAATACTGTGCATTTTATGTCTTTTTGAGCATAGATTGTAGGTACAGGAGGCAAGTTCTTCCAATTTTGAGACATTACTGCTAAGTTTTACTTGGTGCTTTTTTTTTTCTTTAATAATTTTGTATTAAAATGCTGTTCTGTCTTTTGCTTGTGGATACTAAAGACATGTCAGTTTGGGTAAAGACTGGGCTTTTGCCTTAGTGATTTTTTTGATGTTCTCTTTTTTTCTCTGATGTAGCATCTGGTGGTTGTCCTCTGCACTAGAGCTGACTATGAATATGCCATCAAAATAAACACCATCTTTCAGTCAATGAGCTCAAAGGTGCTATTGACTTTGAACTTGCAGAAAAGCTTGTAATCTCTGGGAAGAAAAATGCCACACATGTTACTGTTCTTATTCTAATAAATGATTCACTGTGATGCTTTTCCAGGCATATTTTCTGGGCAAAATGTGAAAGAAGGAAGTTGTTTAACTGATTTCTGATCAGCTATCTATAAGACTATTGGATGATCAAGAATTAGACTGTCAGACTAAAGTCGAAAAGACATATTCTCAGCTGTAAAGCTTCCTCTGGAGTGCTATGTAACAACTAACATAAATTAAAATAATAAAAAAACCCTACAGCTGATGAGCTCTTTTTTTCCTTTTTTCCCCCTGTACCAGTTGGGTAGGTATCTATTGCATGGTGTTGAAAGGTGTACTTGCTACCTGTCAATTCCAGCAGCTTTCTTCTTGTGAGGAATATAAATGTTTTTTGTGGAAAGTAACTATGTAATAAAGGGAGTTACTAATGTATTTTTTTTTTTTCTTTTATTTGGCCCTGAAAGCTGCTAAATAGATGTTTATTCACAAATACAGTCCCATTGACTTAAGCTGTATCACAGAAAGGAAGTTAAAAACAAAACATTAGCTTTCAAGGGGCTATGTTACTGTTTTGTGGGATGCTGTAAAGAGCATAAAATGTGTTTTACAGTAGTACAGTCATACACATAAGTTTTGTTAACAGTAAAAAGCACACTTATGTCCTTCAGAGACCAGAGAGATGTCATTAAGATACATATGATTGCATTACTCATCTGAGAAATTGATGTGTGGTTTTACTTTTTCAGCAGAAAGTTATTCAGCTACAGGAGGAGAACAGGCTAAAGGTGGCTCCCCAGCCCCTCAGTTCAGTGTCTGGCAGTCTGCAAACCCTCCTCTGCTTCCTGAGTGGAAAAAGCTCCCTGGCAATGTGGAGGCTGAACAGGTCAACAGGCACTTGCTGTTACGAAGGAAAAGGTCCATTCTGTTTCCCAGTGGAGTTAAGATCTGCCCTGATGAATCTGTTGAGCAGGCAATTGCCAACCACCTGAAATATTTCAGGCTCAGAGGTAAGTGATTTTATGTCTCGTGAGTAATTATTAAAGAACATTTATTTAAGGAAAAAAAAAAAAAGGAAGCAGCTTTTAACCATAAATACCAGGCTGCAGGTATTACAGTCCCTGAACCCAGTTAAATAGTTATTAACCCCTTCTCATAGAATGAATGCTAAGAAAAATAGGGTTATACAAGTTAACCAACTGACAGAGCTTGTTTTTATTTAGTGTGCTTCAAGTGCTATTAGAATTCCCTGAGGGATCTTTCTGAAAAGAGTAAAGTCTGAGACATTGCTGTCTCAGCCATGTGGCTTGTGACTATGGCTGCTTGTGTAAAGTACAGTATATTCTATCTGAAAACCTATTGCTGTGTCTAAGGCTGGGGTATAATAGAGATGAAGCCTTTCTTCTAACGTGTAGGAATTGGTGTGACTGAGCTTTCTTTGAAAAGCTGAAATATTCCCAGTAACAGCTTCTTTTATATGGCAAACTATTACAGCAGTATGATCTATTCTAAACCTTTCTCTCTGGCAATATTGGAATGGGGTGTTGAGGCACTGCATCACTCCCTCATATTTGTGTGTCTCTGTATTGTAGCATTCAAACAATTCAGTGTCTTAAACATACTGGTGAAATGTGAAAGGAGCTGCTGTCACTAAGGAGAAGGAAAGGTGTTCAGAGACTCAAGTTTAATGAGACTTTTTTTTTTTTGCATAAAGATGAAACTTGCACTGGGAATTATTTACTTAGAGCAGTGAAAAAGCTCTTAAAACCAGAATTTACTTAGTATTTGTGAATAAATAAGCAGAAACAATATATTTGGAGAACAAAGGTGAATTATATATGATTAGAACCTCATTCAAAGATGCATTGTGCCCAGTTTGTGAGTGATGTTGACATTGGTGATCATACAGACAGTCTGATAGGCTTTGCAAGATTCTTGGTTATGTTCACTCAGTAACACTCAGCTGCTCTTTGTTTTGTTCACCATGAATCCATATTATGTGCTTTAACTGCAGTCACCCTTCAGTTATCTGGGACAGGTGCATGTAAGACAAATACCAAGTAAGCAAAAGTGTGAGTTACAATAAAGAAGGAAAAATCTGTAAATTGGGTTGTAGAAGCATATTTAGAAATGAGTGATCGATCCTAGGTTGAACCAAAAGTCTGCCTAATCCACCTGCTTCCTTACTGGACTTAACACCTTCCACAGTCAACAAGGATTTACTGAGGTGCTATCCAGGGATATGAAGAGAAGTCAGTATTTCCAGAACCAGCAGGACACAGCAAGTCTGAGCAATGGGATGATTATCCAGTGGCTGTTGTTGCTGTTAACTGTGACGGTCAGAATCACAACTGGTTTTGTACTTTTTTCTCTACACATGTGGTCTAGAGGACAGGTTCCTGGAGTGCTGATTTATTCCTATAGTAAACCACATTGCAGAACAAGCTGGTATTAGCAGAAGATACTCTGTTGAGTCTCTTTGGAGATGAATCTGGAAATATGATTATGATTATGAAATATGAAATATGGTCCCTGTACCCCCCCCAGTATGATACAGTCCTGCGTCTCTTGTAGCTGTATATGGAGGTTGCTGCTGTTGCCTGGCTTTATATTTAATTTCTAAGAATATAGGGATGGCAGTCAGTCTTAGATGCTTTACATATTGGGTATTGCAGGTCTATGGATTGAGCCTTACAGGGGGTTTTTAAACCATGTCCTTTTAAATGGTTGTACTGTTGCATTTGGTTGCTGCTGGAAGAGTCCTGTAAACCCAGTGCTGGTTCCTTGTGTTCATCACAACAGTCCAGCTGTGTTCAGCTGGGCAGCTGGAAATGTCATAAACCAGATGTTGTGGAAATCTAATAGCAGCATTTCAGACAGTGATTGTGTTGTGTATGGTACTGTTGATTTTGAATGATGATGTTCTTTCCCGCTGACAGGGAGATAGCAGCCCAAGCCCCACTTAAAGAAAAAGTATGATGTGAAATACAGGTGTACCAACTCAGATCAAGTGTGTCATGACCAGTCAAGTTACGTAGACAATTCAGTGAACCTGTCCATGCTTGTTAATTGCGTAAAACAAAGGCTGCTGGATGTTGACACCATGGCTCAGGGTTAATACTGCTGCTCTTTGCCACCTCCAAGGTGTGATTACTCCAGTGGCTCCCTTTCCTGACTTTGTTAGGCATTTTTTCTACTGTCTTAAACAGATAGTGTATGCTCAACAGTGAGTACATCTTCTTTTAATGTGAATCTATCAGGTAGTCTCTCAGCCAGAACTGTTTTTGTCAGCCAGAGCTTCAGATAAAGCTGAAAATCTAAAGATGGTGCTCAAAGATATACACTGAAGAAAGAAATGGACTAGGGTGTCATAGCTGATGGAAGACAAGGACGTGTTTGAACTTGTGAAAGAATAAAAGGTATTTCTCAGGAATTAAGTTCTATGCATGACTATAATTCCTAGATCTGGTAATCTTGAGCATTGCACTGGGTTTTCTAATTTTCCCCTTTCTTGAGGATTCTTCAGATCTATTTAATGAAGTGTTAGAAGTAATGATGTCATGTCATGCACCCAGAGCTAAGAGTGAAGCTTCAGTTTGATGCTGAAATTCTAAATGGTGCAAATTATTCAAATCTTGCTGAACCACGATGAAAGCAAACATTCAAAAGTCATAAAAAGTAACAGGCTTAAGTATCATAAAAATAAATGAAGTGTCTGAGAGAGTCTTTTTGTTTGTTTGTTTGTTTTCCCCCTCATCCCTGTCATAGTTCATACTTGGCAAATAAATTTCTGAAGTTTATTTGTAGAAGGCTTAGTTCTGTCCTTCTCTACCTTTGAATTTTTAGATGTCAGCATATGCTTCTAAAAATCTTCACTTTTATCATGAAAGACACTCCTTTGTACTTACTAAAATGCTATGTGTGAGAATAGTTCATGTTCTGGAGTTTAGTATTTTAGTATTCAAAGAAAAAAATTTGTGTTGTTTAGCTAATTCATATTAGCTCTTAATTTAAAATCCTGATTTTTGGTGCATATCATTTAAGGGTTGCTATGTTAAGGCCATGCACAGCAGCATTTCAGCAGCTAATTAGGTGATTGCATGACTGCTTATTAGTTTGTTTAGCAAGTACTAACAGTGTCTTAGCAGAAAAGATCTCTTGGGAGGTGTCTGTCAGTCCCCTGTCACTATAGTCCTTACCAAACCCATTACAGTTAAGCACAGAAATTTTTAGAGAGGAGAAGGAGTTGGCCCCATGTTGCCTCAAAATAGAATATTTGGCCTGATTCAGTGCTCCTAGTCACAGTACACGATTCAACTCTTAAGAAGAGCTAATGGGATTAAAGTGGGATTAAACTCCAGCACTGCCCACTTACACAAATGGCCAGAAAGCTGCCCTACCCCCTACAAGGTGTCCAGTGCCATCATGTGGTGCCCCTTCTGGTAACCTCAGAAATCCCTGAGCACAGACTAAGTGTAATAGGTTAATTGTCTCTCATTTGAGAGATAAACACATCCTGAATGCTAAAGCTGGAGCCACAGACATCTTGTATCCTAGGTAGCCACACAGGAGACTTTCAGAGAGAGCTTGAGCATCTCATCATAGACCTTAGCTGGAGGTTTTGATGAAGTCTTTATTTTGAAGGAAGCTTCACAAACAATTTTTTTTTCCCAACAATTCCAGTGGGTTTATAGGACTTGTGCCTGCTTATGTGGATTTGGTTGGTGTTTGTTTTGCTTTGTTATTTTTTTTTTTGTTTGTTTTGGAGGAGGGGGAAGCTGAAACTGAGTTTACCTGAATATTTTCAGGATATTCTGTATTATTTATAGCTGTTACTGGAGCATAAACACTGCATTTGAAACAGAGAGCCTCCCAAGGGCTGGGCATTTTGGCTTCTGGAGTAGATACACATGGTCTTACTACATGTCCAGCTTGCTGAGGCAGCCTTTGAAACATGTTCTGGCCTTCATAAACCAAGACTTCACCTACTTTAAGTGCATGTGGCACTGCTGAACTGGAAGTTTGCACAAGGACCGGGCCAAACATGTTGGTCTTTTTTTTTTCTGCCTCTTCTCTCACTTTGAAGATTATTTTCTCAGTGATGAGTTCAGTGACTTTGTTTCTGAGGCATTTCAGGATTAAGTACATGCAAAATGTAGTATGTGCATGCAGAAGGTACTTGGGGGAAGAAACTGCAGAGCAAGCCATGTGGTTTGTGTCCTTTGAATTCTGGTTTATTTTGTCAGTCAGTTAGACATCTTCTGCATACCTGTTTCCTGTAGGCAGATGGAATGATCACATCTCTGTAGCAAGGAACCTATCCATCTCAAACGTTTTTGTTTTAACATTGAAATTACTCAGAGGAAAGCTGCAAGAGAGCTCAGTTAACACGAAAATAAGTTATTTACTATTGCAGCCATGGGATGAACAAGTAATTTTCTGGAGGAGCTTACATTCCCACCCACATGTAGCTTCAAGGCTCTTAGCTCACTGCCTTAAAAGATTGATCTCGATTTTATGATGCTTTTAATCAGCATTGTTTGCCAGGGATTAGAGGCCTCATTGCAAATCCTGTCTCCTCCAGGGCCTGGTGTTGCTAATGCTGTCCCCTGTGCCTGTGGCTACCTCTGTAGCTGGCTGGTGAAAGTCTGGTGTGAGTGACCATACAGGCAGGTTTTTCACTGATGATTGCAGGGCTGCTCTGCTATTCAGGTGGCATGTGGCAGCACTGCTGCCTCTGCTCTGCAGGTCCTTCCTGAACCTGTCAGGACTGGCTGCTTGGTGAGATTTAAGAGTTTTACAGCTAGTCTTTGAAACACAATTCCTGGAAAAAACACAAAAGCAAAGCCTTTACAGAAACTTTATTTCACTTAATAGCACGTTAACACAGCATATTGTATTAAGCAAGCAGCTTCAGTTGTAACTTTGATCTGTTGTGCCCCTGTCCATTTATTGTAAACTCTGATGCTGCTTTTTTTTTTTCCCCATTCCTTATCTACTTGAAATATTTTATATTTAAAATTCAAAGTCACATTGCAAGTTAAAAACTTTATTGGGAAACCTGTTTAGCCCATCCTCTTCTTCTCCCCCCAGCCATGGCTCTCATTTTCTTTAATTTCTTGTTTTGGCTTCAGGGAGTTGCCATTTTAAATATCAGTCAAAAGTCAACGTGTATGTAAATATTATATATATAGCGCAGGTACTGGAAGTTGCTGAAAAGTCAGAAATTAAAGATAATGAACTATTTTTATATAGGAAAATGCAGTTATTTATTGAAGCTTCCAGTCAAGTCATGTTTAACTTTGTTTACCTTTTTATGTCTCCAAGTTCTGTCTATAGAGTCTGAGAATGCTTTTAATCTAGTTATGAAAAACATGTTTTTCTTATCTGGGAGTTCTAGAGAATTTGTTGATAAGAAACTTTGAAAAACCTCCCTCACCCGCAGGTAGTTAAAAAACTGCCGCAGAGGTGGACTCCACTTTCAAGTTAAAAGAAGGCTTATCATATTTATTAGGAAACTTGAATGCACGTGATTGTGGTGTCTCTCAAGTTCCCTGGATGGCCATCTTAATGAAGTCATGATAGGAGCTGTCTTGCTCTTTGCCATCCCTGAAGGAGAGATGGGAGATAGAATCATGCTTGTCTCTTTCTTAACATGAGCTTGCTTTGAACCATGCTGAAGAAGCTGTGCTGTTCTTTTTGTGTGCTTGGACTGGCCACTCTCATCTCACCAGGAAAAAATGAAAAGGTGTATGAGAAAGAAAGACTGAAATGAAATTGCTCCTTTTCATTGCCAGACTAGAAATTTGCTCTTGAACACCATATAGGTAAGCATGCCTAGTGATGATTCTTGGGTTGAGCCCTTACAGCCTGAATTTATCTGTAAAACAACCCCTTGCTTTACAAACTAACCAGTTGGAATAAACAGAACCATGACAACCACGACAGAGGCAAGCAGCTCACCACAGCTGAGGATGCAATTTCTTGGGCAAGACTAACATCAGTGTCAATGCTTGATGTTTGTCTGGAGTTTTTAATCCCTCTCTGAGAGAACTAATAAACTCTCAGACTGCTTGGGAGGAAGAAATGGGCCAGCCTTTTTCCTTTTGAATATGGAAGCAATTTGCACTGTGTCCAACTTGTTACCACTCATGGTGATGGAATCAGCTGGACAGAGCACAGGCCTGAGAGGGCAGCACGTGACTCCTTATCCCCATCTCCTTTCCTCCTTCTACAGAAAATATGACCCTGTCCTGACAGGGTCTGCTTAGGTCTGATTAAGGGGCTTGGAGCCCACAGATGGCACAAAGCCTTTGGAACTGGAATACAGTGGGGTGTCTAATTCCAAATGAAAGGACACAACAAATCCTTAATCTATTGGGAGCTGATTGGGACAGCAGCAGCTTGTATTTAGTCAAGACAGTGCCTCATCACATTTATTTTTAAAAAAGAGATTAAGCTAATTTAAGAGTATTAAGGAAAACTGCCTTCAATTATTACTGTTAAATGTTATTTGCAACTGTAAAGCCAGTCCTTTGCTTGTTGCCATTCGGAAACTGTAGAATTAGACAGTGTCCCTGCAAAGAATTTGCATGCTGTTTGCCTTAGCTTCAACTGACAGCCCGCTGAAGACTTATCCCAGGCACAGGGAATATCCTCATTGCAGGATTGCTGCTGCACAATATTACACCTGGAGTGAAATATCAATTTTTCAGAATGCAGGACACAAGTACCAACAGAAGAAATGAGAGTGAGTGGTATTCTGTAACTGTGGGCTTCTGGATTTAAAAACTAGGCTTTGGTCTTTTTCCTGGATGCTCAGCTTTTACAAGTGGGAAGGTAGAGAGGCTGCTACAGATGTCAGCCTGCTTTGGGAAGCTTGTTAATACACCAGTGGGATCCAGAAATCCCAGAGCAGGATTATGGCTTCATTGCCTGGTGTCTGTGCAGAGGTAATAAGGAAATGTGGTTGTTCCCTGCTTCACAGAGTTGGCTTCCTCAGGAGCTGAGGAAACAAGCATAACTTGAGGGGGAATGTGAGAGGGTACAGGGATGCTTGTAAATTTGGTTACTTCTATTTAGTAAAGATGCATAAGCTAAACTGGTTGGAAAGCATCTCCCATTCTCCTGACCTAATTATTGTGTCTTACAAATCAACTTGACTATTTGGAATCTGGTTGGGTGCTAGAGCAGTAATAATTAATTGACAGTTAATAAGAGTTCCACGACTGTGTTCTTCTCTAGTCATACACACCAAATGAGCTGCAAGGCTAATCTCCATGTAGGAAAGCTGTCAGGAGTGTGGCACAGAAATGAGAGATACCTGTGTATCTGTAGAGGTCCACCATAGAGAAATGGTCTCAGCTGCTCTGAAACAGAAATCTGGGGTGGAGGAAAGAGTATACCAAAATCAGCTAAGCTTTCAGGGTGCAACTGTATATGAAACAGTTCCTTAAAGCCCTTGCATTTAGGAGAGATGGCCATCTCGTGGTTGATGACAGTCTGTTTCCATGGGATCTATGTGTTAAGTGTTGGACAGGTACATGTAATCACTTTTGGAATTCAAAATGCAAAGTATCAAGAAGAAACAGTAGTAAGGTGCTGCTTTTGTCTGCCTGGAGCTTATTTTTAAGCGGATTGAAGAAAATGACTTTCCAAAGATAGATTCGGGGTCTGTCTCCTAGAGGGTCTTGCTTATGATGTTAGGACTTTCCCTGAATGCAAAGCATTCCTCTGCTGAACTGTGTATGCATAACTAGTGAAATCCGATTAATGCCAAAAAGCAGGTTTGTCTGCTGCTACTCCAGGCTGGCATCTGCTGCCAAGTGGCTTTGAGAGTTCTCCTTTGAATGTTGTTCTCTTCCAGGACACAAGGAAAATCCTCCCAATCTTCCTCTCTTCCAGTTATTCTAGGTCACGGAGAGGTTCTTCCTTAAGTGTTGTGTGACCAACTGCTCTGATTGGCAAAGAGCACATATAAGATTGAGAGGTTAAGCAGATAGTATAATACAAGATTATTTAACCCTTAATTTGCAGGCTGTTCAGTCCAAGGTGTTAAATTCTTTCCAAGTACATAAACACTTAGGTTAGAAACTGACTTTTAGAAACTGATAGGGTTAGAAACTGACTTTTCGTAACATATTATTGTGTCATAATTCTGCTGTTTTTCAAATGATTAATGCAATTACAGTTTTTGAAACTCATTTTAAATTCTGTTTAAAGGTGAGTTCAAAGGAATTGTTACTGATCGAGCTTCTAATGTGACTTGGTCTAGGTGACCCTGCTCTGGCAGGGGGGTTGGACTAGATGATCTTCTAGGTCCCTTCCAACCCCTAATATCTGTGAATCTGTAATATTTTGATCAGTGCCACTATAATGCTTATAAATGAAGCTCTAGCTCTGCTTTCTGCAGGGACATTTGCCATACTACTTGTGTTTTCTACATTACTACATTTTCTAAAAATTCAACTTATTGATCAAGTGATCAGTTCCACTCATTAAAAATGCTGTTGTTCTTGTGGTTGTTAGGAAACATGTGCATCCTCTCTTGCTCTCTCCTTCTTTTCTTTAGTGAAGTTATTCATTAAAAAAAAAATAAATCAGGAAGGGGAGTAATGTGAGTGTGGCAGATCCACCAGATCTTTGTTGTCAGTCCCTTCAACGCCTTACCCATTTACATATAGGTGTCTAGTCAGTCTATATGTTAATGTACTGAAAAGCACACAATACTGTCCTGGCCACCCATGCCATGGGAGCACTCCCACTGTACTAACACCAGCACTTTCTCATGTCTTCAGTGTGTCAGGAAACAGTCTGGGAGGTCTTCAAGACATTCTGGGACAGACTGCCGCAGCGAGAAGAATATCACACCTGGATGAGCCTGTGTGAAGAAGGAACAATGAGTATCTTTGAAATAGGCATGAACTTCAGCCAGTCTGAGGAGCACAGGAGTCTGATTGTGAAGGTGGGTGCAGCACCTGGTTGGTGTTTTCTCACAAGCAAGGGGCATAAGGTCCCTCTGCGATGTGCAGCTCGGTGTAGCGTGCACAGGGATGGAGAATCATAGAATCAGAGACTGTTTAGGGCTGGAAGGGACCTCCAAAGGTCATCTAGTGCCGCCCCCTTTGGGGAGCAGGGACACCCTCAACTAGACCAGGTTGCTCAGAGCCTTGGCCAACCTCACCTGGAATATGGGGCCTCAACCACCTCCCTGGGGAGCCTGTGCCACTGATCCACCACCCTCAAGGGAAAGAACTTCTTCCTGATAGCCAGTCTAAATCTCCTCTTCTCTAATTTAAACCCATTACCCCTTGCCCTTTCACTAGAGGCCTTTGGAAACAGCCCCTCTCCAGCCTTCCTAGAACCCCTTCAGGCACTGGCAGGTGGCTATAAGGTCTCCCTGGAGCCTTCTCTTCTCCAGGCTGAACAACCCCAACTCCTTCAGCCTGTCCTCATAGCAGAGCTGTTTCAGCCTCTGATCATCTTTGTGACCTCCTCTGGGCATGTGGAGCTCTCAGATCTCTATTTCTGGCATTGCTTTGAAAACAGAGCTGTAGCTGATTTGATGGAGGGAGGAGAATGTTGTCTTCAGTAGGTCTGCTCCTGACAAGTAGATGATGTCTTGATCCCTTGCCTGAAAAGGCAATGTGAGATGAACCAGGCTGTTGAGTGTTGGCCCTGTGGCACGTAGCAGACTCTGAACTGCACATGGAGATGACTTCAGCCCAAAAAGCACTTTGAAGTGGGAAGTTCTGAGGTGTAGCTCTGACTGTTACCAAGATGTATGGCAAAATTACCTGTTTGATGTTTTATATTGCTATAGGTTTCTGATGTCTGTGTATTGCAGCTTGAAGGAGATAAGCGTGGCTGTAAATACAAAAATATTTTGTGTCCTTTGAAGGCAGTGGTCACCAGGGGGAGTTGCAGAGGTTAAAATCGGAGTACAAGTGTAAATCAGCTTAGTAAAAAAAATCCTGAATATCTTATGTTTTCTGTCATTTCAGTTGAAGCAAGGTTTATTTTAGTTTACTGTAAATAAAAGGGAAGCCTGTCTCAAAGTAAAAAGTGTTCTTTCAGGAGTTGTACTTAGAATACTTTGCAAAAAGCATGAAGACACATCAAATACACGTGAACTTTTTATGTGCACAGTGAATGTATTGTTGCTTTATGTAAGTTTTTGGCAGTGAGACGATCTCTAGTGGGAGATTATTAAAAAGAAATCAGTATGATTCTTGGAAGCAGGGTAATGCATCTGCCTTCTCACTGCTGCTTTATCTTTTGGGGTATGGCCCTTCAGCATTATAGTGCAGTAAGATAAAGTGCTCTGTGTTTGATTTATTCAGCTGGTTTATAAGTAATTTGGGTTTCCTTTCTCCTGTGGATGGTTAAGTTCTTTTCAGCATTGTAATAATATGGAAAAAAACTGTTCATCCTTTCATTTGTTTTCAGGACAGTTGGTAAAAGGTGACAGTTGTTGGGCTGATTTGGTGGATGACTAGTCTGTGTACTAAGGTTTCATCAGATTCTTAAAGCACATCACTTGCCATATTTTCAGAATGAGCAGATGAACAGATTTATTCCAACCAAAGAAAAATTATTTTAAATACTGTTCTTTTCCTGCAAAACTTTTTCATTTTATTTGCTATGTGACCAGGTTGAATAAAAGTATCTTGCATAGGAAGAATACTAACCTAACTAATTTCTTTGGATATTAAGTAGATTTGCAAAGTGTGGGATTATGTTATTTCCATATCTTTTCAAATATTTTAGAAATGGAGAAGGTAATTCTAATTCAAAGGGAAGCTTTTTCTTTGGTGGTGGTTTGGTTTCTTTTGGTTGCTGATGGGAAAGAGATTAGGTCTGAGAACCAAAAGTTAAGCTGAGAGTTAGTGGAGTCTGTAGTACAGTTTTGTCTGAGAACCAAAAGGCAGATGGTTTACCCAGGAATCTCCAAAACTATGCCAGGAAATGATCACCTACCAAAAGTCAATTCAAAAAGCTCCTGAGACAAGATACAAAACCTGCAATTGTGCTGACTCAGCAGGATTTTTGTTTAGTATTGACTTTTCAGCCCAGCAGGAGCTCTGTGACACCCAGTGGTGTCATTGGTAACCAATTACTGCAGGTGCTGAGTTTCTGATCACTTCTCAAAGGAGAGGATTTTTGTCATCCTAAGGTACCTGAATCTTCTGCTGTCTCTCCTCTTCCTGTTCTGTGATCTTCCTTGCCAACCATTGCTTTTCTCTGTTTAATCAAATGCCTTACTCACAGTTTCCAGCATCTTTTTGATGTTCAAGGGCCATACCCCAAAATGTAATCCAGCAATGGGGAATTAGATGCATTATCTTGCTTCCAAGAATCATCTTAATTTCTTTTAATAAGAAATTATTAAGCCATGACAGATCATCTCACTGCCAAAAACTTATATAAAGCAACAATATATTCACCTTGCACATAAAAAGTCCATGTGTATTTTATGTACCTTAACTTTTGTTTTCTTTGCATACATCTTTGGTTTCTTTTAAATGTGAAAAAAGCAAATCTTACTACTCACAGCAACTGTTAAATATATTTATATATATATTTCTTCTGCTGCTTTCCTTTAAACCAGTGTCAGATTTTGTTTACCTCCCCTTTTTTATCCCCACTATTTTCTATTGACTTTGGGCCTTTTTGCATTGCAAATATTAGCATCCTATAACAAAAAAAACCCACAACAACAAATAAAACAGAACAACAGCAAAAAACAACAAAAACCAAAACAGACACACACACAAACACTAAAAAAAAAAACCAAAAGACCTTCACCACATATATTCAAACAGATTTATTATCTCCAGTTGTTTTTGCTAGTCTTGTCTCATCTCCCTTTCATCTCCTAGGTTCTTTCTGTGTTCATTGTCTGTTCATTCTCCCCTACTTCCAGCCTAAATCTTCCTTTTCAGCCTGTCTTTGCCACCTGGCACAGCACAGAAGCTGTGAGCCATGAAGCCTGTGCTCATTTCCTTCCTGGCAGAGATCAGAATTGATGCTTCATTCCTATCATCCATGTCTAATCAACTCCAGTACTTTAGAAATCAGTGCTGCCTTCTTGTTTTCCCTCATTTGCATTTTATTTCTTCCTGACACACACTGAGGAATCACTTCTATGTTGACAGCTCACCTCTGCTGTGGAGAGGATTCCTCCTGGACAGACAAGCCCCTTAGCCTGTTTCTGACACCCTTCTGTGGATCTCTAGCCTTCATTTCAAGTTGAATATGGTGGAAACAATTTTTGTTCAACTAAAATTTCCCTGCTATCTCATTAATTTCCCTGGTCTACCATATTTGCCCTTCACCTTTCAGGGCTGTGCTTCAGAGTACTGCTTTCTAGCCCGGCCTGTCCCTCCAGCTTCAGTTCTGGACTTGATCATCCATTTTCCTTGAATTCCTCCCAGTGATTTGGCCCTGCCACCATGAAAGTGTGGTTCTGGTGGACACTGTGATGGGGAATTGGAACAGGCAGAGAGGGAATAGTTTCTTGGTCTGACTTTCCCATTGGAAATAAGGTGTACACGTGGGTTAAATCAAACATGCTTGGTGCAGGCCTACACAGATGGGATTAAACTAATATGAGATTATTTAAAATCTCCTTGACATTTCCTCCACCTTTTTTTCCTACCTGGAATTATCTCCAAGATATTTTGTCTTCTGTGCATAATGATCATCTCTTAGGATCAGACAAGAGTATCCTATATAAGTACTTTTCTGCAAGGTCACAAGTTTGACAGAAGCTGATCCATCCAGGCAATAATGTATGTGATTTGTGGTATTGTGGAACCTTGGCTTTAATGATATGGACTGTTATTAATTCATGGTAATTTAGCATTATATAAAGCTATGCCCTGTTGAAAAAAGGAAGCATTAGTGCAACTGACACAAAAATCAGGGGAAGAAGGTGACAATTTGCCATGAAATTAACATATGCCAGTGCTTGCCACCCCCTCAACTGGAATGCAAATTACATGTTTAAGAGAGAGGAAGGCAATTACACTACAGATTATTGCAGAGCAGACTGCATTGTTTTAGGGGGATGCTTTGTTCTCACATCCTCAGTTGGAAAACAAAAAAAACCCAACAAATTTAAGTTTATAAAAATCAAGTTTGTTTCAGTCTATAGGAGTGATCCAGAATGTGTGAATCTGCTTTTCAGCCATCTGTAGATGGTAAGAAACTGAAGACTACACTATTGAGATCATATTTTCTGTTTGAATTTCCTGTAAAGCCTAAGATTCTACCTTTGACAAAGCTGAAAGATGGTAATTTCTGTGCAAATTTTGCATTGGCATATGGGTTTTAATGGATGACTGATAATTCTTTTATCAACTCATTTGTATTTTACAGTTCATGCATTTTTTGATTTTGTTTTACAATGACCTCAGTATTATATAGCAACCAAATGTAGGTGTGACAGTCTTTACCATTCTTTCTCACAGTTGCTGTTGAATCCAGTGGAAGATTTTGTCTGAGAAAGCATGGTGAAAAGTCAAGTGATTTAAATTGTTATTAAAGCATGTAATCCTTAAAATTTATTTTATTTCACAAAAGATGTGCTTTTCAATGAAGAGAGAATATTCTGTCCTGAACTAGGTGAATTAAGGGATAATCCATCTACCCTACAAAGAGACTGTCATTCAGTGCCAATTATACAGTATTAAGCTTGCTAGTTCACTGCAAAATTTAATAGCTTAGTAATTTGATGCCTTAAAAAAAATTATATATAGATGTTGAGACTATGTGTCATGCTTTTTATTCTGGTCCTTGCCATTAAAATAATAATTTGGCATCTCAGGATTGGTTCTTTTAAATACTTCTGGTAATTTATCAAACAGAAGATTTGGGAGACTTTACTTTGGTTGGAGTCCTGGAACCCACATTCAGGAAAGCTGGGTGCCACCAGCTCCTCAGGCTTCCCTGCAACAGAGCTTTGCCCAAGACACCTTTCACTGGGAGGTGTCTCTTGCTTTGTGAAATAAATGATCACGACTATGCTGACCTCTGCTGTCAATGGCCTTTGTGGACCAGTGAGTAAAGCTTATGGACTGCCAGATGGCACTAAAAAGATGTGTGGGGACCCTAATAACCTAGTTTGGTTTTTAATAGCTCCTACAAACTGCCTTGACTGACTGACTATGGAAGAAAGTGTCTTTTTCTGATGAACAAAACACCTTTTATTGTATGGGCTACTACTCGTGTATAGCTTTTCAAAAGCTTGTACATAGGCAATCTCTACTTCTCATGTCTCAGGGCACAAAAGCTGAGTTCAAACACTGTATAAAGGAGGGTAATCACCACTTAAAATTATTCAAAGTGCAGTACAATTTTAGTGGCCCTGAGTTAATTGAGCAGGCTGACCTGCTCAAAAAAGTGTATTTTGCCTTTATGCCCCTCTTGCCCAGTAACAATAATCAGGATAGTTTAGAGTGACAGTCAGCTGCTCATGTTCTCCACTTCTTGTGGGGTTCCTCACAGAAATTCCCATGACTTCTCACTAGAACTAAAAGCACTAATGCCACCAGAATTTTGATGAAAAATTGTGAACTATGTAGCCCTGCCTTTAGTCTTTATACAGCACTAAATGAAAAAAGTCACCCCTGTAATTTGTATAACCATAAACTAAGTCCTCAGACTAATCCTACTATGTTACTTTAAGCTGTAATTTTACCTTTAAAAAGATGGTTTTAAGTTTATGGACAAGTAGCAGAAGTAATTAATACTGTATTTTTGCTAAGACAGCTTGCTTAAAAATATAACTAGCCTCCTGTAAGGTGAGAGAACATTTTTCCTGCAGAACAATGCAGGAAAATGCAGAAATGCAGGGCATTTTCTGACAAAACTAGTGCTCTTTACAGCACCTGTTGAGTTTCAGTTCTGTTTTGTAAACATAGGATGAATTTTCTTTTCAGCATTGTCTTCGTTAATACATTTTTCAGTTCAGCAAAAGCACATAAGCAAAAGAGAATTATTTTGGCACAGGGGAGGAAATCAAGTGGTATAGTCTGCATTTCAAATCCTTTCACCTGATGATGTTCAAATATACTTAGGATTTGTTTGTTTGCTTTCCAGAAACTGTCCTATACGAAGGAAGCAATGGGCAGGTGAGTATCTGTGTTTACATTTTAATCTTTCTGGAGATAACAGCAATGCCAAGTTGTGATGTTTTATAACCTTTTCTTTCTTCCTTGTCAGCTCCTGCACTGATTGGTCATGTGGGTAAGTACATTTCAGTTTCTGGCTGCTGGAGTTGATTTGTGCTCTGAAGATGAACAAAATTCACCTTTGTGCAAAAGGTGAATATAAAAAAATGTAGGAAAGTGTGGTGGAGAAATCCTGTGGTTCTTGCATGTGAAACTCTATCCTGGCACGCTTGGCATGCTCAGAATATCTCAATCTGAGGCTTGTTCTTCTGCTTAAGAATATCGTCACTTTGTTGGCCTCTGGGAACAGATGCAGGCCATTTACCTGAAGAGGTTTAGTGTGAGAAATCTATTCTGGGACAGAGATGTGTCCATAGTTACTTGTGTTAGTGTTCAGGTTATCCTGTGAACCTTTCCCAGAGGTTTTAAGGTACTTCTAGTCAGCATTGCAGGAAACAAAACAAAACAGTGGAATGCTTTTGAAATGCTTTTGAAAAAACTTTTGAGAGATGTGCTCTAAAATGTGCACTTATGAGGAAATTGGCTGATTGGTCTCCTCACACTTTTAACAATGGAATAAAAATGAAATTAGTCTAAATCTTGGCATCTTTGTACTGAAAGAAACATGAATTTGATCTGCTGTTTTCAGGTCCTTTTTTGAATAGAAAGGAAAACTAGTTCAAATCACTATTACTCAATTCCTACACAGAATATAATCTAAGCTGTTATTTTTAGAACCATTCAAACCCAAACAGCTTCGTGCTGAACTCATCTAAAAAATTGGCAGGTTTGGTTCCCTTCTTTACAGACCACATAAAGCCAAGATGAATATGGATTTATGGTGAAGAGTAATCACTTAACAGACTTTAAAAAAACCCACATCTTAATATAGAAAAATTTATAACACGAGAAAAGAGCAAAAGTGATTTCTAAGAAATTGGATTTTCTCTTGTCCTCTTGAGCTGAACACTCACCTAACAAAAACAATCCCTGAGGCCTCCAGGTCAACTGGGTAGTGAACACCTGTTCAGAACTTTCTCTGTTGAGAATGCAATGTTAGCCAATTTTTTATATGTTTTTCATTTCAAAGAGAAAATGAAAAAAAATAAAAACGTTGTTGTAAACTTTGTGGCACAGCTCTTTTCTCAGTAACATCAGTCATTGTCTAGACTGGCTCTTTACATGAATGAAACCACATCTTATTTATCAGAAAATGTGAATTCAGAGTTACAGTAACCTCAGTTTGAATGTGGAAGACTAAAAATATGAATCTTTCTGAAGAAGTTTGATTTGGAAAATCCTGTATCCCTCTATTATTCAGGAAATTTGGTAAATGTAGAGCTCCATGAGAGGAATTCAAGTCAATATTAACCTAGAGTCACTACATACACTGGGCTAAACAACCTAACAATGTAAAAAAGCTTGACATTTGATTGAAGGGTGGATCAGAGTGATTAGTGTTGTATTTGTACAAAAAACATCTTATCAAGTGCTTTGTGACTGGCATTAAAGAGGCTCCAGGAGACAAGTGGCAAGCTTTACCCGACTCAATTTACTGTGGGGCTGTATTTCATCTCTCTCAAAAAAATACACTTGTTTTTATCCCAGTATATATTGCTTCAGATTGTTTTAGGATGAGATCTTTGTTGCCATCATCAGTTTAATCTTTGGTTAAAAGATTTGGAACTACAATCTTTTCCTTGTTGTTTGTTTTGTGCTTGGGTATGCTAGTGTTTTATAGCATAATGTAAGTGATACAGGGCTGAAGCAGTGAAATAGAAACAGGCAGATTTGCTGTGGATAATGGAGCATCAGGAAGAAGTCAATATAAACTGTTTTGGCAGTATTAAAAACCTCAAACTTATTCTAAAAGCCTTCTGGACATCTTAGAGCATTCATGGTTAAAGATGTGAAGTTTGTAAGCCAGGGTCATACAAAAACAAAACCATGATTGACTGTCATGGGTAGAAGATGTCTCATCTAGCTTTAGAAGGAGTGAGTAAACCATCATTATTATTACCCAGCTCTGGTGTCAGAATGGGAACTGTCCTGGTTCAATGTCTCCAGCAACAGCAGGACTATCCCAAAGCACCAGCCTTTTCTATCTGGACGAGGTGTTCAGGTGAGGCCACCACATTGCCAGGGAAGGATGGGCTTCTCCAGAGGATGCCGTGAAGCAGGAGTCTAGCAGGGGTGCTCTGACTTGTATTCTGGTGAACTCATTACCCTCTTGAATGTGCGGAAGTTGATGTTTCAGTTTGGAGGCCAAGCACTAGGCATATTTCTGTCTGTTTTCCCACTGATAAGAACATAGGAAATTTTGCAGCGGGTTAATTTTCTAGACCATAGCCCAGACACAAGGAACTAAAGAAGTGTTTTCTTTATATGGCCTTTGAACAATTTTTTTTATTTATTTATTTTTTTTTTTTTTTTTGCTGTGAAACAATTGTTTAACATCATCAATATCTATATGTTCAGGGTGAGTGTAGGGAGGATGGAGCCAGACTCTGCTCAGTGTCATCCAGTGACAGGACAAGAGGCAATG
>JANHGL010024858.1:28905-42667 GCA_024611195.1 Ceyx melanurus | reverse complement strand
TATGGTATTTGTGCTTAACAATATCTTATAGCTCTTGTATTAAAAGCCCACCAGTGCCAATAAGAATATATTACCTGCCTTTGACAAAGAGCATGACTTCAAAATTGAGAATTTTGATTTGATACATCCATAACCAGTAAGCTAATCTAAAATTAGTGCTCTGCTCTGATCCATTCCATTTGCCAATTGCTTCTTTCAAAAGCACAATTTATACCGTAGCATTCTCTGGGTTTTTTTTTTTCTTGTCTACTTTGAGAATTCTTCCCTCAAAACCCCAAGCAACTGAGTTAAAATTGATCTTGTGGGTACACTGGCAAACATCTCTGTGCTGCCCAGGTATTGGTTGGGGGGCTGCAGAGTGGGTGCAGCCATTTCCAGCTGGATCCAGCCTCACACCCTACCCAGAGCATGGCTCAGCCCCACAGTCATGCTGGGAGTGCCATGGAGAAAGTGTGCCACAATTAACCAGAGAGAGGAGGGGGAATAAAAACTATGAGAAACGGTAGTGTAGGGAGCACCAAGGTGCAAGGCGGAGGAGGGGGTGCTCCATGATGGAGCAGGTATTCCTGCAGCCCAGAGAAGGACTCAAGCTGGAGCAGGTAGATGCTTCCTGAAGAAACTGCTCTCGCTGTTGAGCTTGGGAGATGGTGGAGGATGGGTGGTGGTTCAGTGTTTGTGTCTCACTTCCCTAACATACTGAAATATGCAGTAATTTGAATTTTCCCCAATTTGAGTCTGCTTTGCTCATGGGGATAATTGGTAAGCAATGTCCTGGCTTCATCTTGACTCAGAAGCTTTTTCATCTTATTTTCTCCTGTCTTGTAGAGAAGGAGAGAGAGTGACTGGGTGGACATTTGGCTCTTAGCTGAGTGCACCTCACCACAGAATTGGGTGCTCAGTTCAGTTGGTCAGATAGTCACTTAGACCCTTTTGAGGTGCCCTAAGTTACAGCATTCTCAAGAAATTCTGAATCCTTTTAATGTGTATTTTTGTTTTTCATTTTTTTGTTGGTTTTTATTTTGTTTTAGCAGACGTGTTGATTTTTTTTTAATTAGTTATATGTCTTTATATGTGTGATGGCAATGGCAAGACAATTATACTTACTAGTAAAATTTGGTTTTGCAGTCTTACAAATAATTCCAAGATTTACTGGGGTTGTTGAAGAATCAGTAGAGAGTTACCTTGCACTGTGCAGGCTGCAAACAGGAACCACTGTCCACAAGATGGAAGCAAACACAAATTCCTGTGCATTGTAAAGCTTGCACAGAGCTCGTTGACTTTAGCTGTTCAAGAAAGTACATGAAGGTGCTGTTTAAACTCTTGAATAAGTATTTTCTGCTTTGTTCATCTGAAGATAATTTTTCATGAATACTTTATAATTGTCATGGAGGTCTCACCCTGACAGTTTAATATTCCCTGAACTTTCTATGTTTTGTTATAGTTAATCATTATGCACAGGACTAGTCTGTGCTTCCTAGGAAAGGGTGGAAATGTCTTTAACTTAATAGAAAATGAATCAGATTTGTCTTCAGGTCTGTTTATTTGGCAAGTGTTATGTGTCTCTGAGAGGCAAGGTGAAAAACAGTGAGATGTTAACTCTGAAACTATCACATATTTGATTATATGCTTGTGTCTCTCTTTAGTATATGACTTTGGAACTGGTTTTCTGGCTGGTGCTGGAAGCCTTTGACTTCTGGAGTGATACAGAGAGTGATTATATATCCTGAAGGAGGCAAAATATCCATCAACTCTGACTGGAGTTTTGCTTGAAGACAAACTGCAAGACCAGTAATCTAGTAGTACATGGATTAAAAATCAAAGTTGGCAAGGCTAGAAGCTATAGTTCACATAGGATTAGTGCTTGCTTCACTACAGGGAACTCTTCTCTCTGCAAGGCTTATTTTATGGCACCAGTAAAAAATGGGAGCTCCTTTAGAAGTGAGAGAGGTATTTCAATGTGAAGTTACATGATTTTCTGAATTTTGTTCAGTTTTTCTCTAACATTTAAACTTCCATTCTTACGGATTGAGCTGTGTAGATGAAAAAAAAACCCAAACAAACATGGAAATTTAAAAAATGAATTCAGGAAATACTTGTTTCTGTCAGAACGTGTCTTCCACTCTTGGTAACTTGACAGTTGCTTGGGGCTGACAGAGTTGGCCCCAAGGAGCTTGGCTTTACTGGAAGAGCCATGTCAAGGCTGTTAGTTTTTTTTCAGGCTGACAGTCTTCTGCTGATTTTTATCTGACATTTTCTCACATTTGGCCTAGAAATGGTTTAAGTATGTGAACGCAATAATTGGATTTGGAAACTGATGCCTTTTGAAGATTTCTAAATAAGCAGAGTAAAAATAATGATGAAAAGAGCTCATCATTCTTGTAGTGATTTCAGTACAGTTCTGATGTTTTGGTGAACTGGAGAGTATCTCAAAACCTGAGTGTTTTATAGAATATTACAGGTGATCTTTGTATTTTATCTCTGGTGTTCTCATTTGCTTCCTTGACATAACTGCTAGAAGGCAAATAGTGGTTTTGGGCAGGAGTCCCAAGTCAGTTTGAAATACAGGGAGGCCAGCAACCTGGAGACGTGATGGGAGATGCAAGTGACCCAATATCTAAGTTGCAAAAGATAACTGAAAGATTGCAAAATTTAATTTTATGAAGTTATGTGCAAAGTAGTACTGTGACAAATTTTTTCTGCAAACATACTTTCTGGTATGGCAGCAGAATGACAGATAAATCAAAAGCTATTAAATTTATCTCACCATGTCCAACTTGAATTTCTGATTCTATTTTGATTTAGCAGTACTGGGACTCCAACTCCAGCTTTGGATGCTGATGTGACCACATTGAGAGGTCAGTTTTCATATAACTCCTGTCAAAACTGATTCTGAATTACTGGGAAAATGAGAAATTTGTTTGTATTTGGATTTCAGAAAGAGCTGTGAATTTCTGCATCTCAAATAATGGTTTTTGTGAGCTGGAAATCATGTTATATGCTGAGATGATGATGTTGAATCATGAGAAACCTATTTGAGGAATGAATTCTGTGCATTTTTTACATCTGCTTAGACAGATCATTACCGTTTTATTCTTATTAGTGTATTTGGTGCTTTTCCTTGGGAGTTTCCCAGTGTTGTTTCTATCATGGTGATGGGAATAGGAATCACAATTTACTGTTGGTTTATGCTTGCTCAACTGCTGTGTCTCATATACACACATATGTTCACATGGGGATAAAAACCCCCCACCCAAACTAAATAATACTGCTGTCTTTCACACTCAGATGCAGCTGCCAATGTTCCTCCCCCTCATGAGATCTCCATTGAGAGTCCTGAGAGTGATACTGTCCACAAGACTGAAGATGCAGACACTACTGTGAGTTTTTTCTTTTGGTTCAGCATTCTATTGCCTTTCTGAAATAATACTGTTTATATTACCCATTTGCATTTCCTAGCATTTAAAGGTTTGTTGTCAGCACAGGGTGTGAACAGAAATTAGGATTTCATTAAAAAAAAAAAAAAAGCATGAACTTTGGAAAGTTGTAAAATAACTTCCTGGGTAGGTGCATTTTCATTTGCAGAGGCTTTGCCGTCCCACTTCCCTGACATGAGTTTGAGCAATCAGGTAAGCATTTTGCTAGCAGGATAGGACTAGACAAGGAATGCTTAGGGCTTCTAAGAGCTCCAAGGAGAATTGGAGCAATGTTCCCATGGAAGCACAATACACCTTCAATCACTACAGTGTTTGTGAGGGGCCTTGTAATACAATCGTGTAGGACACTAGAGAGGTGGCCTGGAGAGCCTTGAAGATTCCTTCTGATTCTCTGCCCCTTTTCCTCTGTTGATAGCTGAACTTTTAATTATCATCTTTGTTTTACATTCATCCTTTCCAAGACATGTGAGCTTCCCTGTTTCAGGAGCTACATCAAGTCCTTGAAATGTTTCTGTGAAAGTGAGCTAGTTTTCAGATGTGCTGACCACCACATAGGTCCCAGGAAAGTATTTGTTTCCAGGAAGCAGCTCCTCTGAATTAAAATTTGAGTCCAAACTCTAGAATCCCACTGTAGTATTTGTGGGCCTACAGAACTGAAGAAAATTTTGCAAACCAGTGTTATGAATCAGCTGGCTTTTTATACATGTGAAACTCTCTGCATTTACTGAGAAAGATAAGTAGAAGCTGATTTATGGTACTGGGTTTAACTGTGCACTGTTCTGTACCCTAGTATGCCTGTGCAACAGAGCTGGGCCAAACTGTACTTTCTTCTAGAGTTTTCAGGTCTCAGATACTGTGCTTCCAGAAATAAATACTGAATATAAAGCAGCCAGGCAGCTTCTGACTCAAGTCCAGGGTCTCTATATTACATACCAAGAAAACTTGTGGTTTGGTCCATTCTTATATATTATATCCATATTATGCCATTATTCTTTTTTTGAAACAGAATTGCCTGAAGTATTTCTGCCTGAACAGAGAGAAGAGCCACTTAGTAAATCAGAAAGAAACCAGAATCAGATTGCTGCTGCTGCTACAGTGTTTTCTCTCTATATAGTTACATCACACCTCATCATTGCTCTGTGCAGCCAAAATGCATTTCAGATTACAAGACTGGGAGTGAGCAAAGCTTTTCTGCACTCCTGTGTTGACTCTATTTTTGCTTTTGAGGGACTGACATGATTGAAACTGCCTGGTGTTCCAAACAGCCACAGAGTAGCAGCACATGTATACCTGCTGATGATATATCTCTCAAGTGCTAACTAGCTTTTAGTAGTATACTAGCTATAAGTTACCTAGTAAAAAAATGGGATTGGGGTGAGGAAGAGAATTTAACTAAAAAAATGCAGAGGGTCCCTAAACAAGGTGTAAGTTGCTCACTGCTGGCAGTTAAACTCCTGGGAGAAAGGTTTTTCTCTTTCCTGCACCATACATAACACCAACCAACAACACAGGCCTTTTTGCTGAACAGCCATGTGTTGTTGGCTCTTTCTCATTTTTAATGAGGGAAAAGGAAGAACTGCATGTAAATAGCTGAAGACATTTGGCTAAAGTCAACTTAAATTAGCCTTCCCTTCCTCCTCCAAAAACGTCTTCTTGGTTTGTTTTTGTTTTAGGACAAAATCATGAAACAAGATCTATTTTTTTTTGTCTCTCAGTATACCACAAGGAATAGTATGCTGGAAAATGCTAGGGAACTAAGCAGAAAGTGTTCTTCTTGTGTTGCTCAGTCACTCAGATTAGATTATAACTTGGAATTCATTGCAGCCTGTGGCAGCCACAGTGGTTATGTGCTTCTCTGATGCATTGCACAGCCACTGCTATGGGGTTTCTTGGGCAACTGTAAACCTACCAGTTGAAGCCCACCACTTAGCAGAGGTCCCTGCTGGTCTCCCAGTGCCCATTTTATATCATTTTGATCACATTTATATAGTACAGAGCAAATAGGTTTGCTGATGGTTCAAGTAATGTCATGATGTATATCTGTGATCATCAGTGTGGCCACCAATAGTGCCTTGAGATGTGCACAGCATTTTTGGGGAGGGTTGAGGTTCTCTGCCCCATTACAAGCCAGGGAAATTTCCAGGTTTGCAGCAGCTGGAAATGTTTCTGGCCCATATAAAATGTTTGGACCCAAACTTTAGGAATGTAATTTGTTGTTAAGAGGTGAAAGCACATGTGTACATATATATAGATATATAGATATATAGATATAGAATGCTTTGTACATTGAATAAAAGCAGGGTAGGTAGGAATCTGGTCTGTGGTGAGTCGCAAGGGTTTATTTTTTGGAGAAAAACAAAAACAAAGGACCAAATAGTAAGGAAACCAACAAACAAATGGGCATTAAATAATATTTTTTCTCCTTTCTTCCTTTCTTTCTTTCTTTCTTTCTTTCCAGATCAATAATGAGATAAAGAAGCAGGATGAGAAACTAGTGAAACCTGTAACTGAGCAAGTGATTGAATTCAGCATTTTGATTGGTGGTGAAACCTACAGTGAGGAGCTGAGTGACCCAGCTTCTGCAAAGCATCATTGGCTCTCTGAAAAATTCATTTCTCAGGTGACTACCTTCTGACTTCATTTTGCTTTTCTGGCTCTGCAAAGCAAGAGTAGCCCACAGTGCCTGTGTCAACACTGCCTTTTACACATGGGCTCTGCAGAACCAGCTTAGGACTTCTGTTGCCTGAAGCAGACTGGAAAATATTTGGCCACCATGAGAACACAACATTCTGTCTGATATGCTGCCTTTTTGAAGTAGTGGAGAGCCACACATTGTGTCTAGCATACCAGTGGCCAATTACTCAAGTTTTCTTGAGTGCAAGGGTGGGTTTTTTTAATGTTTAAACATGTTTTTAATGTTTTTTTTGTTTGTGTTACGAAAACTTTACAAGTTTTCTTGTACCTTGTAAAAGAGCCTGCTCTCATTTTGCAGGCAAAAGAGGTAAAGGTATTTGCTTTTAGGGGGATCAGAAGATTATGCTGAATCCCTGACCATAGTCTAAATGGGACATTTAAGCTGTTGTACACCCTTTCCCCCCAGTTTTCCAGTCTTCTGTATTTACTTCGCCTCACGTTCTCAAAAGAAACTAAGCTAGATATTGTGAATAGATGAAAAGCATTTGCTCATCAGTAATTTTAAAGGCCTATTTCTACCAGAGGTAACTGTCCTTACTATCCTTTTATAATTTTTCAGTACCTTTCCCTGTCAGTGTTACTGCTGGAGAACTCTTAAACCCCAAGTGACAAAATTCTTGTTTGACTCTTGATGCAACTTCAAGAGTTCTTAACATTGTAGGACTTTAAAATCTTACATTTTAAAGATACATTTAACTTCTCTCTAGTGATCAGGCTGCCTAGAGTTTATTTCAATGCTTTCTAACCTCATTGTCCAGGTTGATTTCTTCTGTAATGTAGTTGGTTTGAAACTGGAGGGTGAAATAATTTGAGGGTCTTAATAAACTAGCCCTCCCAGATCAGTTAACTGCACTTCAGAGCCATCAACCTGTGCTGAAGCAGTGCTGGAAAGCAGCTCAAGTAATTTGGGTATAGCACAGTGGATGTGCAAGCAGAAGGCACATAGGTCCATCAGCATATATATATATGTATCTTAGCAATGATGTGGTATCCAGATCTGGTACTGTAGAAGAAGCTCTGGCATCAGTCTAAAGAAACTGTCTTTACAGAATAGGTGATAGATGGGGAAACTGTGAGAAGTCCCAAAATGATTTATTATTTCTGCTCAGGTGTGACAGTTCTGCAAATGAATTGTGCACTGCAGTGAGATACTCTCTGAAAGTTGGGTTGCCAGGACAACTCTTGCTTCTCATTTATGCCCAGAATCAGCAGTGTATGTGAGCACACACACTCTCCAAACAGTTCTCAAACACATGCTTAAATCCCATTGGAGTCAGTGGGAATGAGCCATGGTTTAGACTGTTAGGCACCTACTTCAAAGAAAAAATACAGATGTGCATATAAATATAAATATATACATATACACATACAGCCATGAGTTATTAGAACTATTGCAAGTTAATTTGAATTGCAATACAATGTTTTAAATGTAATTATACAAATGAAGTTACTGGCTCACTAATATACAAATACATATTTAAAATATTCTGCTGTTTCCTAACTTTCTCCTTCTTACTGTTTCAAGGATTTCTAAAATTGTGTCTATAATGATGTCAATTTTATCACCATCATTTTCCTGGGGAAGAGAGTTTGTCTCTCTCTTGGGAAAGGCATCTAGGAGGCCATGCAGTCAGCAGACCATGAGGCTTATATTTGCGCTAACTTTGCTTTCTTCTTAGCCCCATTTAGTTGGGGTTCTCTGTTGAATCCCTTTTACTGGGGCTAACCCTGTGCCAGATCCTGGGCCAGATGGGAAAGAGATGTGCTCCTCACTGCAGCCAAAAAGCATCACCACAACTGTCACAAGTTGCTAGCATAGGCTAGACATCTTAATTTTCCTAGTTGTGTGGCCAAGTAGCAATGCCATAGTGTGTGTGTGGAAGAAATTTCAGATGGGCCAGAGTCCACCTGGCACATAGATGTTCCACTCCTTTGATCCCTTGCCTGGTTTCCTCTGTGCTTGGATAAAGAAGCTCTTGCAAAAAGAAAGTCAGCAGCACTTCGATTGTTTAAGTCTCACCAGAGCCAGTTTAAAAATAGGGAGACTGGGGAGGAGAAGAATTTGAGGAGTAAAAAATAATCCTCAACTGTCAAGGATCTTCTGGGAGTAGAAAAAAATAACCCAACCCAACAAACCAAACTGCCATGAACACTGAATATTCTATTTCTTGCATTTGTCTCATATAATGAATTTGACTATTGAATTAGGCCTGGATGTGCTGCCATTTTGCTGCCCCCAGTTGTGGGTTTTTTTGTGGTTTTATTTATTTTTGGGGGTTTTTTTTTAGTAGCACTGCCACTCACTTCTGAGCCCTTGTTATGCTTATGGCAGCAGAGAGAAGCCATGTTTTGCACGATGTAATGCTTCAGTGCCTCTTTGGAGTCTAAGAGGTCCCTGTTCCTGTGGTGGCTGCTGCTCCTCTAAATTCCTCAGGTCCAAAGCATTTTCCTGAATTCTTTTTAATCCAGAGAGGTTTAAGAGGTCATGGAAACTTTTTGGGCACAGGAGGGTTTGTGCTGCATAAATAAGAAGCTAATCTGCTCTAGTCAGGGCAGATCTCTGCAGAGCCTGTTTGGATTTCCTCCTCTTTGAATGTTTTATATGGTTCTTTTGGGAATGCTGAATGTTGTTTTTCATACCTCTTCTTTGCCTTTTCTAATAATGAAAAAAATATTACCAAAATGCTTCATCCATAAAGAGAATATCCAACCTTTTTTTTGTCTGAGATATAACAGAAATACTTCCTGATTTTCACTAAATGAGTAGGGTGGAGAAAAATCTGTGTTATTTTCTTTGTTTTTTTCTCTTCCAAATAGATGAAAAGTGTATTTGAAGGACTACCTGGATTCAAAAACATCCATGTCCTGGATTACAGGTAAAAAGATACTGATACATATGTGGTGGTTGAAAATAATCATGTATGACTGTGTCATGTGCTAGCACTACACTTGGAAAAAGGCTGGGCATGTGTGTGGGACTTCCTAGGATGGATTAACCAAAGGATAAATGCCTTCATGTTTGGTACCCCTATATATAGAGATTGAAGTAGAGCTACAGAACTGTATGTAAATTGAATCTTGTATGTATGAAAACTGTCTTCTGGCACCCACGAGAATCTCACAGGATATTCTTGACTTATTTTAAAACAGGCATAAAAAAAATAAAAATTCTGTCCCAAAATGGAGAAATCTTTTCTAGTTTAAAATGAGTATCTGATGATAATTCAGTACCGTCCACATGTTGTAATGTTAAACACAGAACAACATGAAGTTTTTTTAAAAAAATATGGTGTATTTATTTTTTTAATGTTCTTAATGTTAATTTGGGATGACTCTAAAGGTTGGTGTTTGAGATATGTAAAGGTCCTTGTCCCTTTGATGAAAGCAAAGGTGGATAATAGTCTGATAAATGATATGCAATGTTTTAACTCTCTCTTCTTAAAATTATATTTTTGAAGACTGGTTTCTTCAAATCAACTTGTGCTTTAAAATGACATTTTATATTCACTGTGGAGGAAAAAAGACCTTTCTGCATATTATGCATCAAACATCTGATGTAAAAAATTAGGAATTTTCTTGAGTGTACTGAATACAACTTCTACAATCTAATCAGACTGTTTTATTATATTATTATTATTATATTATTATTATATTGTTATTATATTGTATTATATTGTTATTACATTGTATTATATTATTATATTATTATATTATCGTTATATTATTATGATTTAATCTAAATTGTGTTTTATTTGAGAGTTTGTAAGCTATATTTCTTAGAGCATAGTGACTAGAATATTCTACCTAAATACAGTCAGGTAACAGCAGCTATAGTGCAAAAGGTTTTGTGATTGGAACCTTAGATTGTGTCTCCATCTTGGTATCTGCAGTCTAATACATTTGCAAACTCTTGGTTCATTTGAGAAGACAAATCAAAGGTTGGTATTGTGGCAAAGTATCAGAGCTCTGTGCTCTACTGGGGATGACAAACACAAAGAAAAAAATACACTGAAAAGAAAAAAGTTAAAAAAAAGTAAATTAGAAGACTTAAAGGAAATTATAGCATTGATTTAACAGGTTTTGCTGTTGTGTTTTTTGTTTGTTTGTTTGTTTTTGTTTCTATGTTCAGCTCTCCTGAGGAGGACAGGTAAATACAACTTTTTAATATATGATATAATACAGATGGAAAAACATGCTTCAGTGGAGGATACTGTTTTGGAGATTTGTAGCTTTGGCTCCAGAGTGAAATAAAAAAAAATACTTGGGGAAAACCTTCCCAAACACAACTCAGCTACTGGGCTAACTTGTGTATAGGAGTCTCTTTTGTGAAGAAAACAAATTTGCTGCAAGATGACTCGAGGTCTTTATACTTTGCAGCAAAGTGTGGAAGATATACAGGATGATTATTATAATAGAGATTAAAACAGAGAATAAAATCACAGTTCTCAACTAAAGGCAGTTGACTTAACTGCTTGAAGGCCAGAGGTGCTACACATCCCAGCAATAGCTTTATAAATATTCCTCATGGGATCAGTCTGGATTTGGTTTCTGCCAGATATATGGAAGTGGAGCATCCTAAGTATTCCTCCTTTAGTCTTTCAAGAATTTCACAAGACAGAAAATGAACTGCAGCGTTTAAGTTACTGGAAGTGTTGGGTTTTTTTGTGTGCCTTTCTCAGCAAAGGTGTAACAGGTTTCCACCAACATTTTTTCCAGAGAACAAGCATTTTAATTTTAGAAGAAAGTTCAGAAAGCACAAATCTCTTCATCAGTAATGCTGACTTCAAGCCATCCTTTACTAGTCTGTCCTTCTGAAGGCTAAGATGCATGCAACTATTCATAAAGACTCTGTTCCCAACACCAGATATTTTAGCTTTTTGCAGACAGATGATATTGTAGTTATTACTTAGGAATTATTAACTTCAACTGACAGTGCAGTTGTATTCCATTTAAATATTACTTTTGAGGACCATGCGATATTCCCTCTTTACTCTGCCTTTTTCATTACTGCTGTTCTTTATTTCCTCGTTTGACACTCACTGCCTGTGATGAGCTCATTTCAACGAGCTGATGGGCTCATTTCAATGACAGAGCCAGTAGCAAAACTCCAGCAGGCTCCTAGTTTCAGTCAGTGCATTTGACAGTCTGTATCTGGCACTGGGGCTCTAAAGACCTCTCTGAACAGAGTCATTATTTCAGCAACTGAGTCCAGCTCCATGGAGTGAGGAGAACCTGCCCGTGGAGCACATTTTTCTAACACTTCATAGATTACTTCATTTTCTTGCTGTGCCCGTTGTACAACCAAAATATATTCTGTTTTCTAAAGCTCCCTGGTGCCTATGCCCAGAGTATGGTAAATCTGATTGCCACCCAGGCTGCCATGTGGGAAAGGACATCCAGATGGATTCATGAAAAGAAAATTAAGAAAATAGAGGTTACTTAATATGAAAAAAGCTGTACAGATACAAAATTTAGCTAATCAAATGAGTCTAGAAAAATGTTCCAAATTATAAGCTTCACTACCATTTTATTGCTATTAAAGACATTCTTTCAAGCAGACCAATGCTGCACAGCGACAGTGAATAGGGCTCCCTCTTGGTACTGTGGATTGCTACTACAGACAGCCTGGTTTTCCTGTCTATTTTTATACTTCAGAGCCATTTCCATTGCTGGCATGTTCTTACAATCATTATTCAAACCACTGCATGTTGGTGGGCCCATGTATGATGCTGGCAGAAAGCCAGCATTTTGCTCTGGTTCTGGTTTGTCTACCATTCACTAGTAAAACTGCAGGGCTGGGACCAAACCAGATGGTAGGTAGGTGCTGGTAGCCTTTTACTTGAGAATTTTGCAGTGCTGGAAAGCACTGGCAGGCAGCCAGAAGCATGAAAATAATTTAGTTTTTATTTATAATCCTTCCACGCAATGTACTTTTCTATTAAAAAAAGGCTATTGATAGAGGTTCTTGGGGGTTGGAGGGAGGGGTGGAATATCCCAGTGTTTGTTAGATGTTGGAAAATGTTGCTTCTCTCATCTGCACTTTCTTTTTCTTGGTCCAAACTGAAGTGGAGTGGAAGTTCACTATGCAGTTACGTTTGATGGAAAAGCCATCAGCAATGCCACTTGGGACCTGATTAACCTTCATTCCAACAAGGTGGAAGACAGCTCCTTCATGGGCATAGAGGATAACCCAACTGTTGTGTACACCGTCAGCGATTTCCGAGATTATATTGCTGAAATCCTCCAGAAAAATGCCTTGCTTGAAAACACTTCCTTGTCTTTAGACCCTAACTCTCTCCAACTGACTAATGGTGAGTATCAATTATGCTGCATCAGTGTGCCACACCTCTGAAGTTTCAGAAAATAAACCTCAGATGAATAAATTATTCATCTGCCTTTGGAATAATTAAGAAACAATGCAAACAACCGTGTTAGAGTTTGTTTTGCTCCCATCTTAGCCAGGGCACCATTAGTGGTAGTGTCCCATTCTTAATCCATTAGATTAACCTCTTGGGTGTTTTTGTTTTGTTTTTCTTTGACACTAAGGACTGTGGTATGCAATTTCAGTAATGTTGTCAGTGCTCTACAGGCATTTCCAGAAACAAAATCTGTCTGGAAAATGTATTGCAAGATTTTACTGACAAATATGAGGTGAGGAAGGGTTTTTCACTCAGTCTTCCAAAACAAATTCCTCATGCTGCTAATACAGCATTTAGATCCCAAGTATTTCTATTTCCACAGTGAAAGAAATACTACACCCTACACCAGAAGATCCATCCTGGATTGCTGAGCATTCTGTAGTGCTGGAGCGCCCAGAATTTGATGTAAGTATGGTTTGAGAGTTGCTTTTGGACGTGATTTGAACATCTTAACTAAAGAAGAAGTTGCATTCAGCACCCAGAGCATCTCTATCCTGTTGCTCATGCAGAATAGCCATGAAGTCCCACATTCCACTGGAGTAAAAGTTCTGGTGAAATTGTCCATCTGATCATTCCTGTCTGTTGCACAACAGTTTTCTGTGCTCATTTTCTTTTACCTGGTGGCACCATGTTCTTGGCTGTACAGCGAGGCCTTGCTTCTTAGGCTTCCTTTGTCTGTCTTTTCATCATGTTTAGACTGTAAGTTGCTCTAAAGACATGATTCATCCTACAATACTGCCATTCTTTGGAAAGAAAAATTCCAGCAAAGGAAAACCAGACAAATAATAGCCAGCGTGTTTGGGTATTTGTGGTTGTTGTTGGTTTGGTTTTGTTGGTTGGTGTTTGGTAGTGTTTGGGGGGTTTTTTGTGGTGGTGTGAGGTTTTTTTCTCCCTCTTGAAATTCTATCTCCTCTGATTACCACTAGAACAACCCAGGACATAGATTTAAGTTCTCAACAAGACAGGAGACTTGGTATTCCTGACTGTGTTTGTACAATCCTAGTCATAGAATATCTGGGGTTAGAAGGGACTTCAAAGATCAAGTTCCAACAACCTGCCACGGGCAGAGACACCTCCCACTAGTCTTGAACACATCCAGTGATGGAAAACATCCACAGCTTTTATGGGCAACCTCTTCGTTAAGGGTGAGTGTAGAGAGGATGGAGCCAGACTTTTCTCAGTGTCATCCAATGACAGGACGAGAGGCAATGGGTG
>JANHGL010024858.1:0-28805 GCA_024611195.1 Ceyx melanurus | reverse complement strand
CTGCTCAGGCAGGGGGGTTGGACTAGATGATCTTCTAGGTCCCTTCCAGCCCCTAATTTCTGTGATTCTGTGATTCCAGAGTCTCACCACCTCATAGTGAAGAACTTCTTCCTACTTTCTCAGTCTACCCTCTTCCAGTATAAAGGCAGGGGACAAAGGGGCTTTAGGGAGAGATACCAAGTTAGGTGTCAGCAACACTGAGATCAAGTCAATGAGTTCTGTCAATAGCTAGAATTTCTGAAAGGTGGAGGATTGCCTGGGTTTAAGGAGCTATGCAGTAGGTTTCTGCTCTGCACTCTGTTGTGTAACACAGATGTGCCTTTCAAGAAAAAAATGAGCTTAGTTCATGCCACAGAACCCAGGTCCACCTGTGCTTGATGGTAGATTTTCACTATGAAAATTTAACTGTTTTCATTTTTTCATTATGACATAATGTTGTGAACACAGGCACATCTAATTTCAAGTGAACCTCTGAAATCTTTATGGAAGCAAAATTCATAGTCACTTCACAGAACCCAAATATCCTTGTTAGAACTTGACAGGTATAATATGCTTAATTTCATTCCAGTTTTCCCTGAGCTTTAAAAGCTAATAATTTACTTGTAAAATGTAAATTCATATGGATTTTAAACATATGGATTATGTTTAAACATGGTGTGGATAAATATAAATTTAAATTAACTTTTGGTAAAGGGCTTCCTCTTTTACTAGATTAATTAGCTAGATTAAAATGTTGCAGATGTTTATTTTTGTAAGATAAAAGATTCTACTGTCTTTACATTCTTTAGATACTCTGACAAATGTGCAGGCAATAAGATTTACAGTAGAGATAGCTTTGCAATAATAAATATTAAACCAGTTTAGGGATTAGTATATACAAGAAAAAAGCCTGGAAGTTCCATTTTTTTCTAATAATGGACTGTAAATAATAATAATAATAATAATATCTATATCTTCAGTCAAAAGATATATGTGAAAGATACTGGATATATAAAAAAACTTGCTGTGCACAATCTGTAATACACAAATAATTTGGGAAGCAACTTCAGATAAATTTAAGCAAACCATAAACATGCTTAAACAGTAAGCAAGGCTTGAATGATTAGGCAATTACTTCCACAGATGTCAAACCTTTATGGTTCAAGTATAGAATGTTCAGTAGAACTGTTAACTATGAAAAATATTTTGGCTATAATTTTTTTTATCTGATTTTGAGAATGTAGGACTCTCTTCACCATCTAGGTGCTAGCAGATTGTACCAACTAATTTTTTTTTTTAAGTCTTAAAAAGTTAAGAAAATAATCTTAAGATAAGTATTTTCTTGTTATTTCTGTTAAATCATAACAGGTAGAATGCTCTGACTTGCTGATTACAATACCTTTCTGGCAGCAGAAAATGGAAAATCAGGGAGGGGGTTCTCTGTTTGCAGTCATCTGTCATATTTGTAAGCCTTTCAAAATACATTAGCAAAACCCAGAACTTGCCAATATGATATTAAACTTGTTAATATAATATATTGCACTGTAACAAGAATCTTTGGATAATGTTAGTTGTCATAGCAACATCTATCCACAGTCAAATAAATGATGAAGTGCAATCTCTGGCAACTAAATGTTCACATTAAATAACAGATAAAAATCTATTGAGAAACTATTGCTGGTAGTCTTTCTCCATTCTTGATGGAATTTATATATGCAATTTGTTTCTAATTTTGCACAGTAAGGTTTTTGGTTGGTTTTTTTTTTTAGAGCTTTATTTATAGTGGTCAGTTTTGCCAAAGGGAAAAAAAAAAGTTGATTGCTGGAGCACATGTCTATATGGTAGATATACTTTCCACCTATGTCTGTATGGTATATACTTTCCAACTGATTGTTATTATAAATTTAAAAATGTGGAGACTGTGATGGTATAACAACAGGCTATAAATATGTGATCAATATGGGCAGACAAAAAAAAACCAACACCAAAACCCCTTAACTGGATTGTTTCCAAAGAGCTGAAATGCAGTTTGAATGAAGTTCAAAATGTCATTTGCCAACATTTCAGCCAGCAGCAAAATTTCAAATTGAAAAATATTTGGACAGTCTTTCTCTTGGTCAAGGAAAAGATTGATTAGGCAGGAATCCTGAGCTACAGAACTGATTAAAGTGGTTTTGAACTGTAATACAGATCACAGAAATCTGTGTCCACTGCTCACTTAACTTTGCTGGTCACCATCAAGTTATTTCATAGTAAATTGCTTGTTGAAATTGCTCAGCAGCTTTTTTCAATTCCCAAGGTTTTTTTGTTCTTGTGTCACTATTTCACAGTGTTGATACCTGGGCATGTGAAGCCTTAATTCCTGATCTTTAAGAAGTTAGCTTTGCTTTTGTAGCCCTGACCAAATGACTTCATCTCTTAATTGTTTTTTCCCAGTGTAATTACTTCATGAGACACCATGTTAGTCTCATGAAGTAATTTGTGAGCACATTCAAAGATTAAATGTGCTAAGTATTCTAACTCTATATTTTTGGGGGGTATGGACTAGTAAGTAAATGGTCTGAAATGTGGAGGTTTTAAAACAAATTATTTTTTCACATTTCAAACAGTACACTCATTCACTGAGAATAGTCTTTGTTGTTCATCATTACTGCTGATTTTTAAAATTATACCTTTTTTATTTATTTATTTTTTAATTTCTTTTTTTTTCTGCACAGACATCTAAGACTAAAATCAATCCAGGTTCTAAAGGCTCTTTTTTACATTATGGTCTTTGTTTCCCTCCTGGGTCTCATACCCATGTCCTAAAAGATAGCAATTAATGACCACAGGGCATGCATACATTCAAGTCCCATTTCTAAATGGTTTTATGTATCATAGTAACCATAGTATTGTAATTGCTGCATTGATTAAGTAGCTGATGAATAACAGCTGTTAAGACCTCTTCATGCTCTAGGAAAGCAGGGTCTGTCTGGGTTGTTTGTTTTTTTTATTCAGTAAAGGAAAGGAGATTGGGTGGGTATAGATGGTAAATCTCTTAATACCATGAGCAAAGCTGCACTCCAGACAATCTGAGTGGTGTCTTTCCCTTTTTAGTGGACATGACTGGGCATGAAATGTATGTCACGAGGCTGTGCATTTTACACATACTTTGTGCATGGTTAGCAAAGGGCATATATTTGCCAGTCCTCCCAGTTTGGCCCCTCCTGATGCTGTGCAGAGCTTTCTCACTGAGGCAGTAGCACCAGGTTTTGCTGTTTGCTGCTGTGAACACCCTCTGTGTGTTCAGGCAATGCTTGCCCTGTAATAGTGGAAATATTAATTGTGGGTTTCTGTTCCAGGACAGCACCTTTCTTGCTGAACGGCCTTCAGCAGATGAATCAACTGTCAGCAATACCTTGCCCCTGGATTTCGCCAAACCAGATTCCACTTCAGACAGTGGACAGTCCTATGACAATGAAATCTGGCCAAGACCAGAAAATCTGGATTCTGAGGCCAGTCTGGAACCCGAAGCTCCACTTTCCTCAGAGGCTGACGTCACTTCTTTGCCTGATTTAGAGGATTGGAATCAGACTCCTCTTTTGGTCACTGTATCAGTGTTAGAGGGTGATTCTGTGGACTCTCTGGAATGGCTTTCATCCCCCAGTTCTTTAGATGGTAAGCTAATGCCATTGACTGAAGCTTAAAATTGGATGCCATCATTTGCCAAAGGTTAGAGTTCATCGAAATAACTTTTTGGAAAGGTCCAAAAAACTGGATATCTTTCTGGCATAATTTTTACCTTTTATGTATTTTAATTGCACAAAAGTATTTTTACATGTCTTGACTTGGCCTGTAGAATATATGAATGAAAAGTAGGAGAGGTCAGCAGGTGTTGCTCTGAATTTGACACACAAAGGCCAGGATAAATCATGGGAAACAAGCTTAATACAGATCTGCAGACAAGAAATGAAATGTAATTTGATGCTTTTTATCATAAACAACAATTAATTGGAAATGTATTTTTATTTTTAGTGTTTGATGATACTGGACTACCTGAAGACCTTTTGCCTTTAAGTCCTCCTCACCTTGTGCCTGAAGAACCTCCATTTATAGATGATTATGGAGTTCCACTGCTTCCTGCACCAACAGTGGCCTCTTCATCAGTCATAGAGACTGATATTGAAGAAACAGTATCTGCTGAGAAGGAAGAAGTCACTCAAGGTAGTCCTGCAGGCAGTGAAAAGGCAGATTCTGTGTTGCATGAGCCTGAGGAAAAAATTCCTTTATCCTTAGAAGTGCACCCTGTAGAAGATCAAACTAATATATATAGAATTGCAGATGATGATGGGTCTGGTTCAGCTTTTGATGGTTCAGGAAAAGAAACTGAATCGAGTATTTGGCCTTGGGAAGAAGCAACACTGGAACCAGTTTTCTACACTGGTCCTGATAGCTGGCATGAAGATGACAATGAGTCTTTGCTAATCAAAACTGATGATATTCCCGAAGGCATGATCTTAGACTATATTCTTAATTCTGGGAATAAAGTAGATGGTGACCCCTCCAAAGATGAGTATGAAGGTGTGGCTGATATAAAAGAAGATTTCCTTGATGAATCTGAAATTTTTGTCTTTCCAGAGACAACTCAGCAGGTACCTCTGTTACAGACAGAAGAATCATCACCTGTGGAACCAACTACACAGACAGAAATACTAGGCATGTATGATCCTTCTATTGTTAAACCATCCTTGGATTTGGAGCCTTTGGTGGACCTAGACATGCCAACTAGAGAGGCTACTGACTCACTGCACGATACAGGTCTGTCTGTGGAAGATAGTCTCCTTACATCTACAAGGACTGTCAGTATGGAGCAACCTGAAGAGTCCAGTATAGATCAGAACATAATTTCTGAAGAAGTTGAACACCGAACTGAAGACAGGACAGGGGTAGAACAGCTATTCACAGTGGAGCAGTCAGATGTAACTGAAGCTGCTACAATAGGCCCCTTGGACATAAGCTCTTCAGAAACTATTTTGACTGCAGCTGAGCAGCAAACCCTAGATTCATCATTGTCTGGTCAAGAAACTACTGGATCATCAGTGAAGAAACCTGATGATTTTTGGCCTACTGACAGAGCACTAGAAAACGCACTAGACTGGACACTGCAATTGGCAACGCCGACTACCACTCAAGTTCAAAGTGCAGTTCCTTCTATAATAGATCAAACCACTGTTCTGGAGGGCTTTGCTGGACAGGGTGGTACAGACCATGACACAGATGTTTCTATGAGCTTCAGCACTGTTCCTTCAACAAGACCTGTTGACCTTCCATCACATCTCCCTCCTGTGGCATCCACGGTGGTGGCATCCGTGGCTACCTCAACAAAACTGCCAGATGAAACAGTGAGAGTCCTGGATGTGTCAGTGGACCTGGATCGTGTGAGCACTGTCCACTTCTTTCCTGAGATGACCAAAAGTCCCATGGAGCTAACAACTCATGTCCAGTCCACAGAGATGGCCAGTGTGGCTTGGGCCACCCATGAGAATCGCAGCAGCCCCCCTGTCCCATCGCGAGCTCTGGTCGTGTTCTTCAGCCTTCGGGTGACCAACATGATGTTTTCAGAGGACTTGTTCAACAAGAACTCCCCTGAATACAAAGCCTTGGAGCAGCGATTCTTGGAACTGGTAAGAATCACTTCTATGCTAAACGTCCATTACCAGAGAGACAAAAAAATATTGGTAAATGATAGGGGTTTTTTTTGCCTGTCTTCTGTAGACAGTAACTCAACACTGATGTTTCTAGATATTACTTGACCCTTCATGGGAGAATTCTGTCTGGAAATGGGGGTGGGTTGGGGTCTGTTGTAATTTATTCACTCAGTAGTCTCTCTGAAGCAGAACTTTTTCATGCTATGGGCCAGATGCTCTACTGGTGTCAATAAATGCACCAGTGTCACTACAACACTCATCTTACTTTCTTCCAGATGCCTCTCTATTTAATCTGTAGGGTGAGAGAAGTAAGTAAATTGGGGCTGTGATGAAGTAATTTTCTACAACACATTGAAGCCATCCTAAGAAAGAGGTAGATCAGGGAACCTAAGGTGTTCCTAAACTGACTGACTGGCTAGCAAAGCCTCACAGGAGTTATACAGCAACAATTGTCAAATTTTAACTGGGAATTTCCCCTCTCCTGACTGAAATGAAAATTGTATTGTGGGACCTGAAGGGAGCAAAAGAGAGAAGGGAAAGTGGGGCATGCTTGAAGAAAAAGCCCTGTGAAGTGGTGAGTATTCCTGGTGCTTAGATCAAGGGACAGCAACATATGTGTCCTGAGAATTGTATTTCTGAATTATAGATTTTTGGAAACTGTGTGCAAATTGGGGTAGTGATAAGAAATTCCAGAAGTACTTGGGCTCTTGAAAGGCTGCCAGCATGGGTATCAATTGGGTAAAGTTGTAATGCCCTTGCAGTGGGATTTGGATAAAATAATTCCTGCTGTTTGATGCAATAATAGTACAACTGGTTTGAGCAGAGATTCAAAGATTCAGCTTTTCTGTCACATCCCCTGTGTTGCAGCTGGTGCCCTACCTTCAGTCAAATCTGTCAGGCTTCCAGAATCTGGAAATTCTGAACTTCAGAAATGGCAGCATTGTAGTGAACAGTCGAATGAAATTTGCCAAACCCGTGCCTCGAAATGTCACCAATGCTGTGTACCTAATCCTGGAAGACTTCTGCAACACTGCATATCACACCATGAACCTGGCCATTGATAAGTACTCCTTGGATGTGGAATCAGGTAAGGATGGCAGGAAAATGCATTTTAAAGCAAGAGGTTTAGAGCAACTGCTGGTTTAAGGATCTTCTTAAGGATCCCAGTGGCTCAGAGACTGCTTATCACAGGCTGGGCTTTAGACAGTCTCTCACAGAGTTCAAACACACCCATCAATATTTGTTAAAGGACTAAAGAGATGAGAATCAGTGGGAAAAGGATTTACAAGAGTTAGTGGCCCTCATGGAGAGGGCTTTAAACTAGAATTGAAGGGGGAGGGGGACAAACCTAGCTCTGATAGAGATAAACCAGGAGTGGTCTTAGACATATCCCTGACAGGGAAACACTTCCTAGGGCTTGTTCACTTCAGCACAACCCTCAGAACCTCGGGAAAGGTGCCAGATAGTTGCTGATTATTGCAACCAAGAGACCATTAGAGAAAATGGCAGCAGGCAGCTGGCACTTTGCTGCAGTTAGGGCTCTCCTCTACCATCAATGCTTTCTGCTCTGCGTCTCCTCAGGTGAGCAAGCAGATCCCTGCAAGTTCCAGGCTTGCAACGAGTTCTCAGAGTGCTTAGTAAATCGCTGGAGTGGGGAAGCTGAGTGTGTCTGCAACCCGGGCTACCTGAGCATCGACGGGCTGCCGTGCAGCAGCATTTGTGATCTGCAGCCCAACTTCTGCCTGAACGACGGGAAGTGTGACATAAGCCCCGGGCAAGGGGCCATCTGTAGGTAGGTCATTGTGCTGTTTCAAGTGTCTGCTTCCAGCAGGAAAAGCCCTTGGCTCCTCTGCTGTAGCACTCTACAAAGATTTGTACAAAGTTCTGTGAGATGATGTGGAGCATGAGATAATGATTATCACTCATGTTATGCTGCTGAGTGGAGGTCCCAACAGGAACATTTGTTCTCCTATGGATATGTCAGAAGTGAGACAGTTTTGTTTCTAATATTTCTGTTCTACTGAAGAAATGTGCTACTAGCTAGGAAAAATGGTAGTAACGGAACACACTCAAATCACCTTTGTTGACCTTCAGGGACAGAATTTATATCCAGAGGTTTTCTCAAGTAGCCAAGTGTTAGATAATGTCATAAAGAGTTAATTCCATCACAAAAATTCGAATCTGAAGAGCATATTCATACAGCATAAATAGATATAAAATTTTGCTTTTGTTAAGCACATGTGCTTCTTAACTACTCATGAAAAATCACATGTAGTTCATAAAAAGATAAGGCACAGGCACCCTGGTTCAAACTTTTGCTTTAAAAAAGATACAGATGCATGTGAACAGGATTTCTGTGTTCTACAGCTAACAGAAAAGCCTTGGTACAAGACAGATAAATCAGTGATATTCCACTTAACTTTTTTTCCTTTTTAAGCAATGCAACAGTCTGCTTTTAAAACAAAATATACCTATCAACAAAAGGTAGGAGACTTACTGCAAAGAATATGACTAATGATTATTTGTTATTTCAGGTGATTATTTTTTAAATTTTGCTTTTAATGCTTACCTAGAACACCTCTAAAGTAAATTGTAGAGCTCTAGAAGATAACAAGAAAAATAAAAATGGTTTTAAAACTACAAAAACTGATACTGTCACAGATGAATTAAGTTTTATCATATTTGTATGATGGTATTAATTAGAAACAGGAAAGTATCTGAGCTCAAGCATACTCTGGCCAATATTAATTAAGAATTTTATGGAAAAAAAAAGTATTGCAGAAACTCTTTCAGATATTTGTTAGTAGACTTAATTTGCTGATGTTTCTTATTAATAAGGCTCATTGCTTTGAGTGGTCACAATATCTTAGAATCCTTTGAGTTTTTATAGTAAGAACTCCCAAACACACATAATGCAAATATGTTATTTTTACTGGTATATTTAATATTAATACAAACTTTAAAGTTCTCATGTTCAAAACCACAGCAAGGCAGAAATGCTGAATGCTGGTATGGGCAAGTCTTCCAGAGATGTAGTCTTGGACACACACACTCTTTCTTAGTAATTTATGTAATCAGCTAACCACTATGCTATAAACATTCAGTTAACACCTCAGTTTGTATTTAGAAGATGATTTAGACAACTCTTTTCTACCTTTGCTGTGTTTAATATATATCAGGAGCAAGGCTTAGTCAAGGCAACTTTTTACTTATTTCTAAACCGTCCATTTTTAACACATCACAGGATACTCTGAATTGTAAAACCCACGAGCTCTTTCCATCACAAATTCTTTTTTTAAATTTTTTTAAAAATATTTATTTTTTATTATTCCACCTGTCTTCACTGAATTCAGTAATTAGGGCTGTTTAGCCTCCAGAAGAGAAGGCTCTGGGAAGACCTTATTGCAGTCTTTCAGTACTTAAAGGGGACCTATAAGAAAAATGGGGATAGTCTTTTTAGCAAGGCTCAACGTGACAGGACAAGGGATAATGGTTTTAAACTAAGATGGTACATTTAGACTAGATATAAGGAAGACATTTTTCACGATGGTGGTGAAACACTGGCACAGATTGCCCACAGAGGTGACAGATGCCCCATCCCTGGAAATATTAAAAGTCAAGTAGGATGAGGCTCTGAGGAACCTTGGTCTAGTTGCAGGTGTCCTTGCTCACTGCAAGGGGGGGTTGGACTAGGTGACTTTTAAAGGTCCTTTCTAACCCTAATCATTCTATGATTCTATACCAAAAAGACTGTTCATCTTGATAACACTAATAAAAGAAAGCTGGTGCTTTCCCTGAGATGACTTAACTGGGGGCACATTGTAACAGGAGGTGAAATACATTTACATTAAGCAAGGCTTTTGCTGGTGTTTAATTTCCCCCTGTCTCTCTTTGTCAGGTGTCGTGTGGGAGAGAACTGGTGGTACAGAGGGGAGCACTGTGAAGAATATGTTTCTGAGCCATTGGTTGTGGGTATTGCCATTGCTTCTGTGGCAGGATTCCTTCTCGTGGCATCTGCTGTCATCTTCTTCTTGGCCAGGACCCTCCGAGACCAGTATACAAAGAGTGACACTGAGGAGTCACAGGGGTAAGTGACACCATCCAGTATCTTACAATGCATTTGCTGCAAGAAGGATGTTTCTGGCGTAAGTCTTAGCATCACAGAGTTGGCAAACAACAGGATGTACAGGCACCTCCAAATGCCAGGCTTCCTCTATCTATTTGCTGCCCTGCGAGGCCGCAGAGAAGCTCACAGTTTGTTTATTGCTCCCCCAGGCAGGGTGACAGCCTCTCATCCATTGAGAACGCAGTTAAATACAACCCCATGTATGAAAGTGACACGACAGGCTACAGCCATTATTACCGGAGATACCCTCAGCTAACGTCCTACAGTTCCACCAGTGCAGAGACTTCCACAGACTACAGCAGTGAAGAGATCAGGCACATTTATGAAAACAGTGAGCTTACTAAGGAGGTAAATGACCTTGTTTTCACAGTGAACATGGAAAAGATAATGTGAACCATAAGCTTATTCAACACTTGTAACCTGAGAGGTGGGACTGCTCTTTCCCGAGTGCTAAGCAAATTGCACCTCTGGCTGCTGCAGATATTTAAGAGAAGAGAGAAAGGATTTCTTTCCCTGCTTGCTATTAGGTATAGAGAAAGGAATGGGTGTGTTCTGTCCTATAATGAATTTCACATCATGAAGGAGCTGACTGCTTAAGCAACTTCCCAGGAGTTGGAGAGGTTTTCTGTATTGCTCAGTGCAGTCTCTCACTTTAATGCTAGCTACCTTATGTAAGAGTAGTTATACAGTGAAAACCTGGCACATATAGGCCTTTTTACAGGTTGTTGGGGATTATTTTATTTTTTTTAAGTTTAGGTCTTTCGATAACCTGCAAGTTAGATCACATCATTCTCCTTTCTTCCTGTATACACTGTATCCAGGTTTTACTCTAGAAGGCTAGGGAAGGGATTTACATCCAGGAACTAACCACAGATCCTTAAGCAACTGTGAGAGGTGTGAATCCAGCCTGTAGCTGGGCTTGAAGGCAAAGTATCTGAGAGAGAGAAATAATTTTCTTAAAGCCTGTTGAAACACCATGCTCTGTCCAAACCCTGCTTTTGATTTACAAGTATTGTGTTACTGGATTCCAGTGAAGTGCTTCACTTAAGAAAAACAAAACAAACCAAAACCAACCAAAAAAAAAAAAAAAAAAAGAAAGAAGAATTTTAGTATTGGAGTGCCCAAGCTCTATTCCTTGACGTAGCATAGAAGGTTTATTTTCCAAAACCCAGAAATCAGCTATTTCAGTAGCATTCTAATTTCTGCAATTGTGTTTCTTCTAGGAAATTCAGGACAGAATTCGAATTATAGAGCTCTACGCTAAAGACCGTCAGTTTGCTGAGTTTGTCAGGCAGCATCAAATGTGAGTGAAATGTTTTGTCTAGACAACCAACTCCTTCAATCTCATCTCATGTGGCCTTTATTACTGTCTTTTTTTTTTTTTCTTTTTTTTTTAAATAAATGAAGGGTCTAGAAATGCTTGGGAAGTTAAACAGTAATTGGTGTCAAAAACAGACAAGGCACGTTAAAAGCAGTGAAGCAGAATCCAAAGTTAATGGGTGTCAGAAACACTGACATCAGTTCAGGTCCTTGAAAGCACCGATAGAATCTTCTTAACTCTTTTAGTGTAGTTACTGTTGTTTACTGTTCTATTTAGAATAGAAAGTTAAAAAGCATGTTAGGACTGGACTAGTGATCCATTGATTATTGGTTAGTTGCTAAGTCTGGAGAGTTCAAGAGAAACTGTCTGGTGTGTTGGGTACCTACCATAATGGGAAGCTTGCAATTCCAAACAACTAACCAGACTGAGCTGTGTGCTTTTGATGAAAGCTTACCAGGAAAAAAAAGACATTAAGGAATTGATTATTAGCATACACACTCTTAGGAACTGTACTGTCACTGAAGCAAGAAGCAAATTGCAACTACCTGGGTTATTTTGAAAGATACTGTAGTACAGTTCCTCAGGGTGCTATTAAAAATAGCTATGGTAGCAAAAAATCTTGTGTTCCAAGAACATAAATTATTCTTTTTATTTTTAATTGAAAGTAACAGCAGTTCACATTTTTTCTGTGTCAGCTGCTCATTTTTTTTTCATCTTGTAAAGGATCAGCATCTAAATTTTTTCCACAGCTGGAAAGTAGTAAGAGCTGCCTCATATGAGCCTTGAATCCAATGATTCAAAGAGACTAACTTAATCATTGCCTCTCTGTTTTTCATTTCAGGAAGCTGCTTTAAGAAAAAAAGCAATCAGTAGAAGACATGTGGGAGATAAAGACTACCTTGTTGCCATAGCAATGGGCTCCGGTGTAACTGCAAAGTTACTTATAGTCTTAACATTGCATGGATGGATACAGATGTTTTCTAAATGAATGGCTAAAATGTACAGATGTCTGTTTATCTCAATTACTTCAGGATTTTTTGTGTAAACTGACATTTTAAGGAGGTGATCAGAAGTGGCAGAGGTTATGAAAGTTCATTTTTCTTTAACTCTGAAACAGACAGTTCAAGTTTGTATCCCAAGGCAAAAAATCTCCTCAGGTAAGAGAAGATACATGCACAACCAAAATAAAAGGCACACTTAAAATCCCTTTCTAGCATTTGTCCCCTCACTGGAAGCTACTGCAGTGATTTCACAGGTAGAAAGCAGGTAAAAAGGAAAGAAACATTTGTTTTGCACACAAGTGATTTGTAGGGAGAACTGTTGTGCTAGAAACATGTTAGCATTACTTTAAAGCATTCCCACTGTATACACAAACATAACCTCACTGGAAATGTTCTTTTGGACAGATATCTGGTGTACATTTGTTCACCTGGTGTTATCAAAACGAAAACAGTGCTGAGCCTGCCAGCCTCTGAAAGGCTGTCCCAACCATAAGTATCACCACTGCCTGTTGGGGACCCCATGGGGTGCCCCAGCAAGGCCAGGCAGTACTTTGGCATCACAGCACTGGGCTTTTCAAGCCAGGCTGGTTGGTTCTCCAGCTGTTCCTGGCAGACATGCAGGCTGTGGAACAAGCTTACACAAATTTTCTGTGAAGCTTAAGTGACTAACACTGACTTTTTTTGTGTATAGATTATTTGTTTGATCCTTTTATAAGTTAATACCCATTATTTATTTGTTGTCTATTTCCCTATGACCTTATTTCATAGTGGATTGAATGTTGAAATAGAAAGATGAATAGTTTAATGATGAAATCCTACAGTGGCATTTGTGCCCACCCTTTCTAAAGATATACTTAGTGTTTACTTAATATTGAATTCAGCCAACTAATATTTGAATTTACTGAGCTGGGCAATAGCCTGTCATGAGCTCTGTTTCAAAATCAGGCTGTGGTACTTAAGTGCATGCGTGTTTGGTAGGGGCAGCACTGTTATATGGGGAAAGGAAAAAAAAAAAGGTTATTCCTGGCTTAGTGGAAGTTAGTGTAGAATTCCTTAAACAGAAAAAAGCCAGCCTGAAGCATTTGAAAATAGCTGAATTGAGATGCAGAACCTCCAGGGTACAGAAACCAAGTTATGAAAAGAGGTGTGACTGCACACTAAGGTGTGTTGGGAGACTGTGCAGTCCCCCTGTCTCTTGTTGAAGGCATGAACACGGCTGTCAGGGTTAGGGCACCATTATTTGTTTGACATTAGCTTCTGGGAGGAAACAAGGCCAAGTTATTTGTTATTTCTACAATAGTTCTCGGCCCACAAGTGCCAACAGCCACCTGATACTCTTTTTTTTTTAGAGTTAAGCAATAGTAAGACTGACTTACTTGTCTTTTAGGTAGCTTAGTGAAACAGTTGAATATTTCAATGCCATTCATTTACATGTTTTGGAGAACCTCATGGGATCCCTTGCATAGTATCTTCTTGCCTTGAGTAGGAGGGAATGGGTATCAGAGCCACACATCTGTCAAAGAAATGCTTACACTTACATTGCAGTGTAAGCTCAAATAATGCAAGACTGCAGGAAGTAATATGGTGCTGCTGAACTTTGCTGTGACTAGGTGTAATAAAATAGAGGCCCCATTGTGCTGGGTGACCCAAGGGCTCTCAGCAGCCTGCCCAGTGTTTCTGAGTGTTCCCTGTTACACCAGGGCCTTGTGATCACGGGAAATGCACAATAGGTAGAGAAGTGCTGGACTTGGGGTAGACATCAGCTTGTCATGTGTTTCTGGGCTGCTAGCCCTGCCATCTTTAGTGCTACTCCTGCTAAGTGCAGCAGTTGGTGGCAGCTGGAATCAGGCACATTTTAAAGGTTTTCTACTATTTGTTGTGCACAAGCTGAGGAGGGTCTTGGTTACACTGAGTATGAGGTATTTCAGTGTATAGAGAGTGAATCTTTTCTCTGTGTGTGTGTGTGTGTATACATATGAACATAATGGTATCCTATTTTCATTGCAATAAAAAAATGATTTCTGAAATATTTTTTCAAGAAAATTAATGTAGAAACTATGAGGTTGATATGAAGAGGGGAGGTATCTTAGCCATGATGATTAGTGCATGTGGGATCAGAAAGATTATTTTCTTTGGGTTTGTTTTTGTTTGGTTGGGTTTTTTTAAATGGTTAATCTGTTTAACTCCTTTGCTAACAAAAGAGCCAAATGTAGTTTACTACCACTTGCAAGGCTATATTATACAAATGAATGCTGAAAAGCACATAATGGGGGGCTTTGCTTTCATTTAAGCTCTTTGCCCATTTTTAAGACATTTCAGCTCTAATTAAAGAGCCAAAATGTGTTGTTATTTAGGTGATCCTGAAACACACAATAAAACACCCCACACATCTCCCAACCCTCTTCGTCCACAGTTTGATGATGCATCTTACAACATCACAAGAAGGTCATAATTAACTTAGTTTCTTTCACACTTTCCCAATCCAAGACAGAGATAAAAAACTCTAAATATCCCAACCAAAAAAACCAACCAGCTCTCCTAAACCAGCTCTGTGAACCAGTACTTGTTACCCCTTACCATACAGTTTTTTCAGTTGCTAGAAGTGCAGGTCTGGATGACTTGATGTAATTTAAGAACACACAAAAAAATCAGTTTGCTTACTGAGTGAGCTTCCCTGTTCTACCTCAAGGCACTAGTCTAAAGTGATAGAATTTTATTGCAGCTGGAAATTTGAGTTTTGGAGCTTCAAGACTGACAGAATTTCAGGACCTCTGTGCTTGCTTTTTGTTTGGTAGCTTTTCAGCAAAGGACAGAGCCTTCCCCATTAAAAAGATTCACAGTCTTTATCTTTTAACTATTCTGTTTAGGTCCTGTTTAGCACAGGAAAGGAAATTTTTCTCAAGTGTCAGTCCAGGTGGGAAAGCTTTGGTTTTGCCACATTCAACACCAGTTGGCTCTCCTAATCCAGCTTAATAATGATGCCCAGGAATTTTAGTTGAGTTCATGGACTTTTGCCTGTGCTGCTTCTCACCTTTCTTGCTGGGTCACTTACTGCACTTAGCAGTGGGAAACACATTCACACCACACAGCTCTCTTGGATGGCAGCAGGTTCCAGGACTAAAATGACAGCTTACTAAGGTGTTACAGCTGTTCAGAAGAAACCAGCTGAATACCACCTCAAAAACTGTGCTTTTTTTTTTTTTTTTCCCTGTGCAGTTCAACACAGAAACAGATTTAGATTTGGTTTTTTTTAGGATGAAAAATATCATCAGTATGGGAATTTCATGGGATACATGCCATTTTTAAAAAAATCAATTCCACTGTCATCATACTTAAGGACTATGTTTCTGTATTAAATACATAACTATTTAAGTATACATAAGTATGTATTAAGAGAATTCTAAGTTACTTAAGTTGAAGTAAAATACACTTAGAGTATTACACCTTTTATAAGGCAATCCTACCTCACCAGTTTTTATTTATACAACCAAAACAACAAAAAATACTCTTGTCTTGAATCATTTCAGGTTGAAATGTTCTTTAAAGTCTCATATTAAACCCAAGTCAGAGTTAGTGTTAAGGGGAGCTGTGATTGCATCTCCACAGCTGATTACCAGATGGGGAAACTATGTCTTTCTGGAAAGGCTGACGCAGCTTGAACAGAAATGAAAGCAGGAACAATAATGTGTAGAGCCCTACACCCAGACTTTATGCAGCAATGCAGGCATGTGGCTGGATGAAAGAGGGCAAAGGAAGCAGCAGACTCAGTGGTGACCACACCAGCAGCCCCACAAGGGAAAGACCCCCAGCTAGTCTTGGGAGACAGTTGTAAGGAAATTCACTCAGCTCCACCTAAAGAGGATTACACAGTGATTACAGGATCTCTCATCCCAGAAAGGGAGGGGCTGCAAAGTCTTCCAGTCTCCCAGCATGACCTACAGGTAACTGCTGGCTGCAGTTCACTGTTCACAGTTCCAGTCAGCTGCTTGGGAAGGGAGTGGCTATTGTTCCTGTCCTCATTTTAGGATGAGAAAATCAGAGGGTTTTCATCCACAAAAATGGATTATACAGTTCTACAGTAAACCAGAGACTGCTACACAGCTTTTTTTTTTTTTTTACTTTTCATCTTTTGTCATTTAAAGTTTTGGTAAAGGATTTTGATAAGGAAGAGGAGAAACATCCCATAATCACTATGGTTTGATATGTGTTGAAGTCAATAATCTGCTCCTAGATAAGCATCCTTGATATTGGTCTGTAGAGGGGAGGGCAGAAATCTGACTCTTTTGCCCAGTCAACTCTTTTGCTGTGCAACCTGCCACTGCCACATCCAGAGATAAGCAGGGAGGAAGGATTAAGTACAGCATATGTATAATATAAATAAATATATATGTATAATATATAATTATAATTAATTTAACACACTTTTTTTGCAGTTTTCCTCTCTGCTGAGACTGACAGTGACAGTCCATATCCACTGGAGACTGCAATGAGACAACCAACTCATTTCACATAAGCCCCTAACTCACTATCCAAGGACAATCAATTTTCTAGTTGGCACTGAATTTCAGAAACCCTCACATAAAAGAACACAAACCCAAATGCTATGTTACACTTCATCTGAACACTGTCCACATAAATAAGTACAGACTTTAATGAAAGAGAGATGTCAACACTAAAAGGTGTTGAAAATTATTTTAGGAATAACAAATGCTTTGGGGATTAACAGTACCATATGGTACCTTTCACTTCCATCTTACTGGTACAAATCCAGCTAGAGCAGCATGGATAAAAACCTTACCATCTGGTGACTTATTGCTTTAAGGAAAATAAACAGGTGTTTGCATTTCAGGCACACACAAAATCTACCACCATAACTGGAAGTCTTGTTGGCTTTCTCAGTAGAGAGATCAAAGAGGACCAGAGTAGTCTTCCCTCAGTTCAACTACTATATTTACAAGAGAAGTGAGGGCAGCTGAATTCCAAATACTACCGCCACCAACTACCAGCAATTACAATATGATCTGCCATCTTTCCAGCAACAGTATTTTTCAGGGAACAGGAGGATTGATGGATTTCAAACAATCTCATCTGTTTTTTTTCCCCTCACAATTTTATCAGTATGATTAACACACATCAAGTAAGAAAAAGCTAGAAATAACTGAGAGATTTGTTTAACCGAAGATCTGCCAGAAACATCATCCTGCAAATCATATGTGGTCTCTTCATTCACCAGTCACACTAGCTCCCTAGTCTGGCCACCTGCATCTGGATGGACTGCCTGGCAGGGCTCCAACAAAGGAAAAAAAGTTTCTTGCATATGCTAGATCTTTGAGGTTTTTTATCCTTCCTCTGCTAAATACACACATGCTAAAATAAAGCATCACTGACTACTAAGTGGATAAATAATCAGGGCCAAAAGTAGCCCTGTACAACCAAGAACAGTTTACATTAGTTCAAAATGGCTGAGCACCAGGCACCAGGGTAAACCAGTGTGGTTTCTGTAGCAGGTAACAACTTCTCCATTGGCTTCCAGTTCATCTATACTATTGATTAAACAGCTCCTGAATCACAGTGCATGTCCTGGGTGAATTAATTCACAAGGTTTCAAGGGGTGCTCTCCCCAAAACTAAATGGGATGCATGAACATTTACTCATGAATTTCAAAAGGAACAGAAAGTGCCTGGGCCCAAATGCTGTCATGTCAGCTGCCTGCTGGAAAGGCTTAACCCATTTCAGGATTTGCTTGGCACTTAGTCATTTAAGATTTTAATCCACAGCCTTTGTCCTTCAGATTCTGCTACGTATTTGTGGCCCAGACAGAAGGCAAGTCTGCTTAATCTGAGCCTTGCTTTCAGACACATTCCTTGATGGTTCTGACAAGTCTTCAATCTCTTGTGAAAACAAATGGCCTCTCTTAGTCAGCTGGTGCACAACTCTACTGTGCCTTCCTAGAACACGGAAACCCAGAACCAGCCGTTTGACACATATTTCTGAGGCCAGTGGAATGAGGTTCAACAGGGCCAAGGGCAGGGTCCTGCACCAGACCTACCCAGTTAGTGCTGCTAACAAAAAATTGCCAATCCGAACCTACCAAAAGAGAAGAAAACCACTGAGAACTCAAGAAAAGGAAATATCCCTTCTTTGTAATAATATTATACACCTTTCTCAATTACATATATATATATATATACATATACACATATACAGACACACAAGCATACCATTCTAATATTCTAAAATTACTCTGGCCTTGTACATTTAGTTTTCAGATTCATGTTAAATTTCATCTGCTCTGAGCCACAGTCCTAACTCTGACACTGGCTTTCTGTATTATCTTAGGCAGGTTCCTAAGAACTTTCTTCTTCACTTTGCTGCCTATAAGAGGAAATTCTGTAAAGAGCAAATGTATTAAATGGGTAAAGGTATATATTTAAAAAGGGAGAGACACTCAGATGGCAGCAAAAATGGAAGCTCCTCATTTCTCCAAATGATGCTCTATACTGTTAGAAGAAAGGTCATTTTAGGATTAATGTAGTATATATACTTTCTATTAGCTGAGAACCTCCTGCTCACCCATATGCTTCTTTTCCTTTTAAGTGCAGCAAGCACTATTCATCCTAGTTGTGGTGCTGCATGCAGTCAAACTAAAATATTGCATTTGTGCTGATGAGGATCAAATGAACATGTAGGGTCAAAAAAACCCTGTAGCCACTGAGCTAATTATAGCAAGGGATGAGGGTGTGTGTGGAAGATGAGAGCTGGCATGCTGAACTGGAATAAGTGATGTGCATAAACCTGCACGAGTGTAAACTTAAAGGATTGATTGCAACAGAAATGGTGGTGTGCTAACTTGAGTTTTGAAGAAAAAGTTTTAAAGAAAACCCCATGACGAGTAGCATGAGTAAAAATAAATGTTCTGCTGCTTCTTTTTTTCTTTCTTTTTTTTTCTTTTTTTTTTTTTTTTTTTAACAAAGGAACCTTTTCTTAGTGTGTTATCGAGACTGTGTGCTGGAGGCACTTAGGTGACCAATGCCTCGATTAACTCCGAAACGGAAATATTCACACAAAGCTGAGGCAAAAGCACAGTGCCCTCGAAATCAGAGACGGGTGCAGGTGCGTCTGGAAACTTCCAAGCCTGAACCAAAGCGATGGGCTCTTGCTAGTCTCAGCCTGCCGCCTGCAGCGGTCCCCATCGAGGGACACAGCCGAGACCGGCGCGTGGTGCCCCGGGGAAACCCCCCGGCTGGGGTTCAAACCCCCAGCGCCCGGCCCCGAGCGACAGGACCCGCGCTGGCTCCCAGCCCGGCATGAGCACCCTGCGGTGCCGCACTGCGGCCGCTAGAGGGAGGCAGAGGCCCGGGCGCCGCGAGTAGCGCTTGGGCGCGGCCTTGGCCTCGGGCTCCCGGGGGCTGCTCCGCTCCCCGTCCGGCTCCTTCCTCTGCGACGTACGGCCCGGCAGCCAAGCAGTGCTGGTCCTGAACACCGGCACCTGCTAATCACACAATCACAGAGTGTCAGGGGCTGGAAGGGACCTAGAAGATCATCTAGTCCAACCCCTCTGCCAGACCAAGTCGCCCAGGAACAGATCCAGGTGGGTGTTCAGTGTCTCCAGAGCAGGTGACCCCACAACCTCCCTGGACAGCCCCTGCCAGGCTCTGCCACCCTCACTGGCAACAAGTTTTTCCTTGTGTTTCCCCTAAACCTCTTGTGCTCTAACTGACTCCCATTGCCTCTTGTCCTGTCACTGGATGGCACTGAGCAGTCTGGCTCCATCCTCCCTACACTCACCCTTAACATACTGATAGACACTGCTGAGCTCCCCCCTCAGTCTTCTCCAGGCTAAAGAGCCCCAGCTCTCTCAGCCTCTCCTCAGCAGGGAGATGTTCCACTCCCTTCAGCAGCTTGGTGCCCTGCGCTGGACTCTCTCCAGTAAATCTCTGTCTTTCCTGAACTGGGGTGCCCAGCACTGGACACAGGATTCCAGGTGGGGTCTCACCAGAGAGTAGAGGGGGAGGAGAACCTCCCTTGACCTGTTGGCCAGCAAGACCAGTTGCTCCGCAGCAAAGTTTTTCCTCTAGGAAACTCTTCTGCACCAAGTGATTTATGTTATTATCTCCAGAGGTTAACTGAACTCGGTAACAAGGAAATCAACATGAAATCTGCTACTTGTGTTTAACTAAAATGTCTTTGTGACATAAAGACATGCAAACCCATTACCTATTTTCTGTCAGCAGTCACCGATTGCATAAGGTCCTGTATGTTGCCCAGCTCTGGAAAGTTTGTATTCCTGTTTCTTTGCAATATATTAATTCTTCCAAGCCTCGTGACATTTCCATCACTGCTCTTCAGACACTTCTGGTTTTCTCTGGCTGAGAGTTCTATTTCATTTGTTCTACCTGTGCAAAAGGCACATGAAGGAGTGCTGCTCAGTGAGCACGTGGGCTAAATAGAAAATATTTCATTATATAAAAACCCAAGTTGCTTTTGAAACTTCATTTAGTTGAAGTGATTCAATACATTTGATGCAAATTACATTTCACAAGGGATTATTCTCTATATGCACTACTTTGTAAAAATAAAGCTCATTCATAGCAGTAGGACAGTTTGATAAAAAAATAAGTTAATTCCCCTTGTAAAGTCAGAAATATTATTTGCAGACCCCACAGATTGCAGTTCCTCAAGCCCAAGCTGGGGTACTGGACAAATAGCAGCAAAATCTCAGCCCTCACTTCACTAGTCTTTGAAGACAGCTGCTCCCTCCTGTGAATACCATACACTCTTTCAGTTAAACTAGAACTTAAGTTTATAAAACATCCCATGAAATCAAATTAACCTTGATGTCACTCTGTTTTATAGCTCTTTTCTACATTTCCTCTCAGTCTTATCTTTTGAAGATGTTGCCCAAGCTGTCAGAGAGGAAAGAGCAGCAGTGACACAGAATAAAAGAAAGTTATCTTTTTATTGCGTCAGTTAACCTGATCCAGCTCAAGTTTCATATTTAAGATACTATTTTTCAGTCAGGTTTTAAGAACTTCTCTTGCAAGCAGGTGAAGATGAAGTAATATCTAACATACATTGGAAAAGAATCAAAGGCTGACTCAAAAGCACACACTTCAGACAAACATCAGGCACTTCTGATCCTACTAAAAAGAGGCTTTTGTCACCTCACTTGAAGAAACAGCTGTGTTGGAATGGCCAGACACAACTCAATGCAATGGAGCTATAATAATAGGGTTTTTTTTTTTTGGTTGGTTGGTTTGTTGTTTTTTTTTTTCACTACCTCTTTTGGAAACTTGGTCACTGACAGTATGTCTTTCATGCTTAACATTCTGTATGTAGAACTTTGGACAAAAACCCTAGATCACATTGGTTCAAATCAGCAACAACATCACTTAACCAGGAAAGAATTTCAACTGGTGAGGGGAGGATGCTGTAAGATTAACATCTATTGAAAATGAACGAGGCAGAGCAGAAATTTGCCTTGCATAGCAGCTCTGTCCCAGTGCTAGAAAAAACATTAAAATTCAGACTTCAGATTTTATGCACAGCACACCACACGTTTGCAGGTCTGTGTTGTGAGCCAGCATCAGCCTAATGTGTCTATGTGGCCTGAGATACTATCACCTGCTTCTCAGAAGAGTGTGCTAGCTGAGGTTCATCTCTGCATTGCATGGCTTTTGCTCAGAGCTGGCCAGCATCCATCTGGCATAAGGCACAGGCATAAGCAAGCCTGTGTCTGCAGGCTAAATACCATGCAAATGACCCCTTACTTTACAGTTCTGGTATGAAGTGAACTACACTGTCCAAGAACATATGATGAGCAGAATATAATTACACAGTACAAATAAAAATCATATAGGTAGGTGTCTCAAGAGAGCCAATATGGATCAACTGAACTGCATCCATGCTGGTGGACTGGCAGGAATATGGATTAGAGCACATTGTTTATCCTAGCATTATGTTGCACAACATTAGGACATGCTCCTGATGACTACTGACAAAATAGCTATTAGAGCAAGACTTAACCTCTATATAAACTGGAATTAATTGCCTGTGGCACCTGTGGTTGACCAGAATTTATAGGTTTGGATACTTAAGCTGTGAGTGATAGTGTTTGATTGCTAACCAAAGCCATGCATATGCCAAAGCTGCTGGCAAGGTGCTAGAGTTTGACTGACATTCTGTACTCTGTAGAAAATATCTCCATTAGCTAAGGTTCGTATGTAAACACACTTCCATTTCATTAGCTGCTCACCAGCTATGAGTAAGGAGAAAGACAAATTGCTGTGGATTGTGTTTAACATTTTATTTCATTAATCTGTACTACTAACCTCTCATAGTTTCCACAGGTATGCAGAGCTGTGACTCCAATGTAAGCATGCTGAAAAGTGAACAGTCAGCTTGCACCTTTTCACAACTGGTAATAGTAGCTCGTTTTGACCACACAAGCAAGTTAGTCTTGAGAGTCTTCACCATCTCAATTTCATACAGGAGGTCAGTTTGAGGTCTTAAGAACCTTGAAAACCTCCAACCTTCTCCTCCTCGCCCTGCAACCTCCAAAACCAACCCAACCCAACAAAAAAGCCACCACAAGAAATGCAAGAGCTGCTTTTCTGGACAACAGGCTGATGGTATTTTCCAGATTTCACAAGACTAGTTCTGTTTTCAGACTGGTCTGGGATAGAGAGTAGAAAGCCAAGTGAAAAAGATGTTTTCAACAACAAATCTGCAGTTTGTAATAGGTTTTTTTTGGGTTGTTGTTTTTTTTTTCTGCAATGGTTGAGAGCCATGCTTCTCTTCCTCCATGACAAAACAGTTACCAACTCTCCCCCAAGCCCTGACACAAATATTCTCAAAGCAGTGCTCTAATTGCTGTCCTGAATGACCTTCCAGAGACGTTTGAACGACGAGGGCAGTTTAAATTGTCATTCCAACAAAGTTATTCCCTTGCCCAGTTCAGGCTACAGTCTTGAGAGACCTATTGCTTATTCACTTCTCACTCTGAAGAGCCTGTGGTGGCTCTTTAGAAAGTCAAGGTTGCCATCCTTACTGAAAATACTACTAAAGTTACTGTAGGGACTGCCCCCCTTTCCTGACTGAAGCCTTATGACATTGCTTCTTTCTCTTCCTTTGCAAAGACAAGTTGTAGGACACACATCACTGCTGTGTAACTCTATCAGTGCTGGGGTGAGGGAGGTCTATCCCTCTTAAAAACACAATACTTAAGAGGAAACAAATATATATGTTGACATGACCCAAGTCAGATAGGAAAATATCAATCAAAATTTCAATATAATTTTCAATATAAAATATCAATCAAAATTTCAATATCAAGAACTAGCCATCTTTTCTGCAAAAAGAGTCCCCTACACAGAATAAAATGCCTCATCATATGGACTGTGGTGGAAGTAGGTGGCCAGAGGGCTACACTCCCAAATATAACAGAAGCTGTCTCAGAGTTTGAGTTTGTTGTCTGCACGTTGGAAGTCTGAGCTCTTTGAATGTGTTTCTCTTCATCCCATGTCTAGCTATTATATATACATAATATATATATATTACTACATTTACTAGCTTTCAGAGCATTGTAAGATGAAGGGACAAACAGTATTTGATAGAAGCAGACAGGCTTTTCCTCTGACTTTGATGCTGTCTGTCATTTGCTCAGGAGGAATGGGCCTTACTAAACACAAAATTCCCCCTTTTCATTAAGAAATGATGAAAAAAAAAAGTCAGCTTTCCAAGTCTCTGTTGTTAATTTGGGTTTTTTTATACTTCTGTATAATAGCATTTGCACAAATTTAGAAAGGGCAAGTAAGGACACATTCTATTTTGAATAAAACTGTGAAAAGGTATTATTTATAATGCACCTATCACAGTGGTATCTGAATGCTAAGAATTTTAGCAGACAGGCTTTAAAGGCAAATAAACAGAAAGGATAATTTACATTCCTTTCTTAGGCATGCCATTTGGATGTACTACCCTCTTTCTCCTCTCCTACAGCTGTTAAGAAAGAATTGCAGAGGAATCTCAAGTCCAGTTACTGCAATACTCCAGAATAGTAAGTTTTCTGTGCATTTTTCAAATGCAGTTTTCACTGGTGACAGCATTTTACATGGCAATGAACTGGAGACTCTTTGACCCATAATGAGAAGGGGGGAAAGACAGCTCTTTCTGATCTCAGTATTTAAATAATTCTTCCTTGCAGACAGAAAATAGAATGTGAACTACAAAATTTGAGTTCCATTCACATCAAAGTTTTTGAGTTGATGGCTTTGTTACAGAACGTGTATATCCTAAGTGATGCAGCCAGCTAAACCAAAAAACTATATGTAAATCTCAGTTTACATATAGTCATACATCTCACAAACAATGAACCAACAACAAAATCCTGTCTGTTCTGAACAGGGTTAGTTTCTTTTCTAAGCTACAATAGTATTTTGGAAGCCAAACTACTTTCCAATTGACACACCACAACAAATGCAGTTAAATAAATATAGAAATTGGCTATTTAATCTGGAATCTTGGCTGACTATGGCTAATGGCAGAAAATTAACAGCAAACAATAGAAAACTCACATTTTCAGAGATTAAATCTGGGCAATAATTCAGTAAAATTTGGAAATAGCAGTAAAACCCAGTAAAACCCCCAGAAATAGAGACACAGTTCCCTGATTAGTCTCAGTTCTAATAGACCACTGCCAGAAAAAAAAGAAATATCTACTATCTATATCAGAAATATCTAATATCAGATGTATAAGTGCAAGGCAGCTGCTATGTAAAAGAAGTATATAATTTATTTTTGCCTGATAACAGGAATGGCTACTGATAACAAGTTTCTATCATATTATTCCATAAGTCTGACAGCAAACATGTTGCCTGTCCCCACAGTAATTTACTGCTGTAACAACTTCACATTATCTTCTGTGAGCACACTTAAAGATGACCCCTCTCCCACATAGCTGTGTTACACTCAATTTTAAGATGGCTAATATCTTAGCATGACTGGTTTTGTTTTTATTATTTGAAAGTGTCAACCAGTGTGGCTGTCTTTGGAAATTACACCAGGGATAACATCTGTTAGCATTACTGTTCCAGTAAGAGCTGTGGCCAATCCAGCTCAGATGTATAAAAAAAGAAACTCAGGACCAAGTTCATGCTTTGCATTAAATCTTACTGGAATCTTTAAGCCGATTCTAGATATTGTGAAAATGAAAGTTATGGATAGGAGATTTTTCTCTTGGAAACACATCAATCACCTCTGCAACAACAACTAAGCACATACTTGTGCATCACAAAGGTCCAAAACTGAACCAAGCACCCTCTTAACAACAACAAGAAGACTTATAAGGTGTCTGGCATCTCAAGTGAGACAGCTAATATGCTGAGATCATGCTGATCAGTGCTGCCTAATTGCTTCTCTGTGTTTCTCTCCACCTCCTCAAACCCACAATGCCCTGATATTGGTCTGCATTGTGAAAAGCTTCACTAGCGTAGTTATGAGGTGTGCTTTGCACAACAGGAATATAAACATGTTTGTATTACTGCATTTTCGTGATGGCTTGCCTCCAGTTGAAGGAAAGGGAAACTTCAGAAATGAAAAGAAAGCATAAAACCAGCTACAAAGGGCTGGCTGTGAAAACCATTACAAGCAAACTGGGTATGACAATGGGAACAAGTAGAAGGGCATCAATAAAATGATCAAGCAGTGGCCCCAGAAATGGTTTTTAAAGCTGTGTATGGAATTAATATAAGTACAAAAAGACCCCCATGTCTCAGAGCCTGTAAAATGGAGATTCTTGTAACCAAGACAAAACAAGAAGAGCCTGAAGAAGAGCAGATCTGAGCAGCTGAGTTCAGAAAGCTGTATCATAACAGAAAGAATTGGCAGTGGTTAAATGTCAATTAGACAACAGTTTTGGCTTTCAAGCCAAAGTAAATAATTAATTGCTCCCTTCTGACAAAGAAGGGAGACCTCACAACCAGTGGGACTGGTTATAGACAGAAGACAAATTTCTGCAGGCCAGATTATTCATCTAGACAGATAGCAGTTGTGAGGGCAAGAAACACCTGTTATTCTTAGTTGTCACCTAGATATGAGGTCCTGGGGAAAGGCTTTCAGTAAAGAAAAATACCTTGTCTGTGAAACTGAGTGACAGGGAGAACGACCACACAGGTTCTCTACAGTAGTGAGACACGGTGGATGAAAGAGCTTGGGCTTTATGTCTGTTTCTGCAGCTCATTCATGGCAAACTGACAAAGTAATGGGGTGAGATTTCAGTGTTGTCAAGGACATAGGTCTCTGGTCTAAAGGTAAATCTGTGACTTGTCATCAGAGGGGGAAGTAAATTTATACTGGAAAAAGAGACCAGAGAAAAAAACCAATTCTCTGATGGAAAAAGTAATGAGAAATGTAGAAATTTAAACAGCACAGTCACATAAACCAAGAGACTGAATGTGACATTTCAGGAACACCATGCTGACAGCATGAAGAGCAAAAAATAGAACAAGAGTGAAACTGCTTTTGAATTTTTACTTGGAAAACGTCATGGGAAACTCTGAGAGTTGTTTCAGCAGCACTAAGTGAAGACAACAGATTGGAGCAAGCAGTCACAACCAGTGGCACTGGATATATAGAATGACAGAAGAAAAATGACTGCAGGCCAGTTGATACAGCTCTGCATAGCCAGCTGTGATGCTTAGACATAGTTAACTGACAGAAGGATATTCCATATTCCAAAGAGATTTCCTGCACATGAAATACAAGTCAATGTTTATATTTAAGTAAAAAGCCACCTTCTATTTTAAAAAATATCAATCAACCATGCCTATTTTCTAGAAGGCAAACATTTGATAACCAGATACTGGCAAACCTCAAAAGAATTCAAGTTGTTTTGAAGGGAAAGCACAAATGGAAAACAAAGAGCCAATACTCGCAGAAGCAGTGATAAAAGAAAACAGAAAATATTCTGCAAGAGTCAGAATCAGAAAGAGTGCCCAAGAGCAGAATCTCAGACCACAGACAGGTATGAAACAGGAGAGATGCAGCTGATAACACAGGATTTTTGATGAACATGTCAACCCCAGCTCTGAACACTGGCTCAGGTGGTAGAAGAGATTCCATAGTAGCCCTTCCAGGGTATAAAGCACTATGTAAACAGACAGCAGAGATCAGACATGAAATCATCAGCAATTGGATACTATAAACCACAAAGAATCCTGTCACTCTCTTCAACTTCTTTGACAAAAAAGAAAAATCAAAGCCCTCCAAAACGTTTGTCTCCCAATGAACTCACAAGTTGGCTGAGAAACTAGAAGGAAATATGGGCGTGAGATATCCTGAATAAAAATCTCACAAACTAAATGGTCATTTTACACTACATGGTTTATTATCAAAAGACTAATGCCATTGGATCAGACCCTTTCAAAATAAGGTCTTTTTTTTTTCCTGAGAAGTATTCACTTTGACAAAACAAAATAATAATCACACAGTCCAATATTTTCTCATGTGAGAAATCCAATTTTCCATGAAAAGAGGCTTAGTATTTTTCTTTTTTTTTTTACTCAGCAGTAATAGAAATCTAAGATTTTTTTATTGATTAAAAACAGAAGATGTGCTTCAATCACACAGCATTATTAACCTAATTCTTTAGTTTTTTCTTTATTCATCAACTCATGTTAATATTACAGTTTAAAACAGATATTTAAACCAAGAGAAGTAGCAAGAGACACCTATTAAAAAAAAACCAGATGCTAACAGGAACAAATATGCATGACACTTAAGAAATTTGTTTACACTCATACAACAATTCAGGACAAAAAAAAGTAATGTGAAAGCCAGAAATGTGTAAGTCATGAGCAAAAATCAGCAGTACCTCAAAAGAGTCAGAACGGGTCTTTAACTTTTTTTTTTAATATATTTAGTATCATTATCCTAAATAAAAATTCAGGAGATTAAAAAATTATGTGGTGCAAGCTGTAATTCAAAAAATTGATTCAAACTCGATTAAAAAAAAAAACTTGATTCAAAAAAATGCCTCTCCATGGTTAAGTTTTACCAAAAGGCACCAATGGAATTGTTCTCAGGAAGCCCTGGTACTGTTAAGGAGTTAAAATAAAAGCCAGGTTAGGAGGGGATATTGAAATAAACTACTCAGCTGTAAAAAGGAACTATTTTAAAATTTTTTAAAAATATTAAAAAATCATTTCCTTATTTAAAAAGGAAATTATTTTAGTCTTCAGGTTAAGAACACAGCATAAAAATATTTCACAGACTTACTCACATTAAGCGTTCTAACCACTCTTTATTGCTTCACATGCCACAAAGTGCTGTGTGATGTATTTATACAGAGATTCACTGTCATTTTCTAAGGACAGGACCTTATTATTCAAGATAGATGGGGAAGAGCAGGAGAGAGGCAACAGACATATCTCACAGCTTATCTCCATTCAGCAGAATGAATGAAGTAACAGACACAGCACTCACTCTTTTGTTATTCATGTGCCAGATTGATAACAAGTGCCCTCACCTAGGAGGAAGGTGAGAGCATCTTCCAGAGCTCTTTCAATTTACCCACTGAAATGAGTGAGAGAGCTCCTGTCTCTCACCATGCTACCATCAGACTTCATTTCATGGGGCTGCTGGGACTTTATTTATATATATATAATTATATATTTAAATAAAAATATAAATAT
>JANHGL010024857.1:11185-30146 GCA_024611195.1 Ceyx melanurus | reverse complement strand
GACGCGCATCTGAACCTCAGCTTTGTGGCACCGGGGGGGCTGCAGAAATTAATAGCTGATCGCCTGAGTCGCCAAGGAGACTCTCCCGTTTTCTAGTGAACAATGTGATTTTTTTTCCCCCCAGCAGTGGGTTTCCCTGTTCGGTGCTCGGTTCTGGCAGCGAGCATTAGCGCGGTTACGGGCTGAGCTCGGTGCTGGCGACACAAAACGGTGCTGAGGCTTCTACCCATGGTGCAGAGACTGCCCCGCGGGGACGGAAAGGTGTGCGGGTCATGCTAGAGTTTGAAATCCAAACAGAAGAGTGTTAAATACAACCTAACTAATAATAAACAAAACATCGGTTGAAGTGTAAACCTGCAGAGACACGTAGGTTTGTGTAAATACAAACATGGCTCAGCTGTAATGTTTCCCAGCATTGTTAATTAGTTTTATTTTGGAGCTTTTAGGAGCACCACAGAACGAGGGCTTGTTGCAGGGACACTGGACAATCGCACAGTAAAGGCTGCTAAGCAATAATCTCCTGTGACCCCCAGCTCTGCTCCAAACAATGACAGTGGCTGAATATTTGTCAGAATAAAACATCTTTATCACAGGCCCCTTTTGAAATTAACCATGTTCAGGTGCAGGTAGAGGTTACAAGGAGGTACCAGGTAAATTGCCCTAAGTATTTGGGGGTATTTTGGTAACACTACTACTGTCTGAATATAATTTGTTTTGTTAGTTTTTATATAATTTGTTACTCCATTTGGTTTGTTTATTTTTTAATTCTTTTGCCTTATCCTGAAGACTTGTTAGTTGCCATTTTCAGAAACAAAACAGAGCAGCTTGTTTTTTTCTTCCATTTCCCTTTTTTTGGTGTAGTTCCAAACGAAAGAATAACTGTCAGAAACAGTGTTGTCAGCATAACCCACAGTTCTTTGCCTCACTTTGGCTGAGGGAATGCCCTGCTTCTCCATCGGGTTATTATCCAAACAGTATTCTTTAGTGTTAGTATACAAACAGGGTGCTGTTCTGTGATAATATATACATATATAATATACAATATCTTTGTGTCTACAGGTTTTTATACATAACCCTCATGCCCGAGGACAGAGAACGAGCACAAACCGAATGGTGCCGAGTAGCCAAGATTCGGACATTTCTCTTCTCAACATTAATCAAGGGATCACTTGTCTGGCTTCGGGAGTGCTGAACCCTCAGCTTGGGTACGATTGTCTTCTAGTTGGAACACAGACAAATTTGTTGGCTTATGATGTCTACAACAACTCGGATTTGTTTTACAGAGAGGTGAGTTCATTTAACTGCTTTTTTTTAGTGTCTTCATGGCTTTTGTTTTCTTTCTGTTCTAAAGATCACAGTATTTATATTACTTGGTTTAATGCAAAGAACAGAAGCATAATTGTTATATTACTGCATTCAGAACATTTTGTCTTTAGAATATTTAGACTATTTCACAAGGAAAAGTATTAATGTGATGTATGGCTGTGCCTACACGTGCAAAAGCACCTTGTCATCATGTGTCACACATCACCTTGCAAGAGAAAACTTAAATCTAATAGGCATTCAGAGCTCAGCCAAACTGATAGTGGTAACGTTGGAAGCTCTTTTTGATTTGTGTACTCTGATGTCTCACTGACTGCTCTTTCTGTTGCCTTTCCTGTTTCTTTGCAGGTTTCAGATGGAGCCAATGCAATAGTTCTTGGAAAGCTGGGAGATATTTCATCTCCACTTGCTATAATTGGTGGAAACTGTGCCCTGCAGGGCTTTGATTATGAAGGAAGTGACCGGTTTTGGACAGTAAGGCTGTGCAATAATTCTTTTGATGTTATTGCAAGATACTAATTCCTAGCACTAATTATTTTTTTTTCTTAATACGATAAATGCTAATTTGACTGTTGATCTTCCTTAATTTATCCTAGACCTTAAACTGTATTTTGGTTGTGTAGTCACTGCACTTGGATGTGGCTTGAATGTTAACATTCAATTGTTTCAGCTGAAATGATAAAAATAGCTTATCTTCTGAGGGCTGTTGTCTGTGTTAAGGGCTGTCTTTCTTCTTGTAGGTTACTGGAGACAATGTTCGGTCATTAGCACTGTGTGACTTTGATGGTGATGGCAAAAATGAGGTTTGTATAGAAATTCAGCTGGTTTCATGGTCTTTCAGTGTAAAGATAATAAAATAAATGAGCTATCAAATATGACTGACATTACCAGTTGTCACAATTAGTTCTGTTCTCACTCAAACCAGGACACCAGTTAAAGCAAAATCTAATCAAAATGAACATGGCTTGTGATAAGAATCTTGCTGCTAAGATGTGAAACGAGCTCTAGGAAACAGCTGCCATTCTGATCATGCAGGCTGAAAGGGATAGGTGAAGCCCTCAATTGGTATGGCATTCTCTGCTGTAAATGTTCTTCCATCCTGAATGCTTAGGCTTACACGCACGTGTCCTTAAGGAAAGGAAGATGTTTTGTAGATGTTTGAGTCTTGCTTGACAAAATGAAAATGTGTAACTAATACTTGATCACTTGATCAACAAAAGACTTCTGAAATCTTGTCTTAACACGGGTTATCTTTTGTTCCACTGGCAACTTCTTGTACAGCTGTTAGAACTTCATTGCTGCACTTGTAATATTTATTTGTCCTTTACTGTTCTTTCCTTTGCTTAACTATTTCTAAGGCAGACTTTATTTTCTTCTTTTCTAGCTTCTTGTGGGCTCTGAAGATTTTGACATCCGTGTGTTTAAAGAAGATGAGATTGTGGCAGAAATGTCAGAGACAGAGGTAAATTACTTCTAGCTAATGTTTGTCATAATTGCTGATGGAGCTAAAGCATTGTGCACTGTAAAGCTTCTCTGGTTACTCTGGTTCAGATTTATCGTGTAGTTAAATAGTTACTTAACTATTTGGCACAGTATCTGTTCTGCTAGAACTACAGAAGAGTTTAATGATATTTTCCATTATGCACAGGGGTTTTTGCTTTGTTTATTTACAAACCTTAGTAAAGTATACTTTAGAAACCTGAAGTAAAGTGCAGGGCAGATAGGTTTACAAAGGGATAAATAAAAGGAGTGGAAGCTTTAGTTAAGAACTGAGAGCAGATTCCCACTGTTAATTTTCCCTTCTTTGGGAGTAAAATACCTTGGAATTTCAGAATTTTTACAGTGTTCTTTTGACACTTCTGCACCTAGGGTAGAGTAAGGATATGTTAGAGATCTCTGTTGTTGGAAATCTTAAGTCTCCCTGCCGCCCAAGTTGGGACTAAAAGGCTTAGTTAGTTATTAAACCACTTAGGAAGAGCTATAAAAGGCAAAGCTGGGCAGTGTTCTGGGAAAGGAAGCTGCTGCTGTAGCTAGAATTAGAACTGGGCCTATAATACCTTCTGCTCTCTGTACAGTGGTGAGTCTAGAGTCATGTGGTGCTTCCCAATTACAGGGAAGCAAAAGGTCCATCACTCATGTGAGATTTATTTCCAGATCCACAGTAGAATTGTTTAAATTCACACCTGCAGAGTCTTAGGAAGCCTGTTATAATCCTACAGTTCTAATTTCAAAGAACACACAGCACCTGAACCTTTCTTTGTAGGAAGGCAGATTCATGAAGCAGTGGCTTTATATGTTGTGATGTTTTAAATGGAAGACATGAATAGTTTGTGTTTTCTGCTTCATCACATATTCAGGTGAAACAGAAGCCATAGACTGTTGTGACTCTTGAGTTTATAAGTATAAAGGGATTATTGCTACCTTTCTGAGTTTCTCGCTATTGCTGGGATCTTCTGTCTTTACTGAGCACTTGCAGTTTAGAGGGGTTTGATACTTGGGAAAGGCTTTGGAGAAGATTGTGAGAGAAGTATAAAGGGTTGGGCAACCATGTTCTGTGGTAAAAAAGGAGCAGAGTCATCTGAGTTTGGGAAGTTGGTGAAGGATTTAATTTAAAGAAATCTCCTGTGCTGTATTGTATAGGAGAGCAGAGGACTGCAGTTGTTCATGCTGACAGAAAAAACACTGAGAGCCTCAGTTCAGTGAGGAACTGTAAAGTCATGGGTCTTAAAAGGAGTGAGGAACAGTCTGAGTTATGATTCTTGGGTCTTTCCCTGGAGCTGTTATTTACTCAGGTAATACCAAGCCTGGTATTCTAATGGTATCCCAAAAAAGACTAACTGTGGGTGCTGTTAATTTTTATCTCACTAATCTTGGGCAAAGATTTTTATTACTAATAATACCTCAGGGGCTTTCCCAGCTCATGTAAAGTTTAATATTTTGGCATTACCAGCTCCTGAAACTTAAGGAATGCTGTGTGTTTGTAGTAGGTTTTTGGTGATATGTTAGCACTGATGACCTTGGGAACCTCTGAGCAGTTTTGTTGCTAAATACTTGGTCTAAGTGCACTTCAAGGGCTATTTTTTTTCTTCTTTGCTGAACTATACATCTTAACGCCCACGACATGGCTTGTGTGAGGAAATCTGACATGGCCTTTGGTGATTACAAACTGATTTTCAAAACTAGTTACTTAAGCACTTAATGCTTCCTAGAATCATAGAATCGTTCAGGTTGGAAAAGACCCTTGGGATCATCAAGTCCAAACATTAACCCTACTCTACAAAGTTTACCCCTAAACCATGTCCCTCAAAACCACATCCAAATGACTCTTAAACACATCCAGGGATGGTGACTCAGTCCCCTCTCTGAGCAGCCTGTTCCAGTGTCTGACCACTCTTTCACTGAAAAGTTTTTCACTAATGCCCACTCTAAACCTGCCCCGTTGTATCTTGAAGTCCTGCACTGGACTTGTTTACCATTGAAATATCATACAATTTACATGATGGAGAGGTTGTACAGTCTGTTCTCTGTGCCTGCAGAAGCTTTCAGTCCTTTATTCCCTCTCTCCCTCACTCCTTTCCCCCCAGACAATCACTGCCCTTAGCCCCATGTACGGCAGTCGGTTTGGCTACGCTCTCTCCAACGGGACGGTCGGAGTTTATGACAAGACAGCCCGCTACTGGAGGATTAAGGTTAGTCCAGCCTTGGAACAGTGTCTCTGGAAACCTGCTGGGGGATCTGCTACCTGACCTCAGGTTGTTCTGGTGTTATCCTGACTCCTTAGATCAATCTGAAATTTTCTGCTGTGATTAAAAAAAAATATTATTTTATTATTAAAAAAATCTATCTGTTTTTATATATACATGTGAAATTAATATCATGTCAGTTCCTTCAGTGCTTTTGGGACTGTTGGTGACACTGATACAACTGTACAGTGAAGGATGCTACAGCTTTGTGGGGCTGTTTAAACAAGAGATGCAACAGAGAAATTAAGAGTTCACTGTTAGAAAATGCCTCTGGCTGTATCACTGAATCAATAAACTGGTTTTCAGTGACTGAATTAATCTTGCATTGTCTATGTTCAAAGTGATTTCTTCACATCAAAAGGAATTTGCTGCTGAGGCAAATAATATTGGCAAGATCTTTCCTAATGCTCATTTTAATACTCTAAATGTAACACAGGTTAGAACAGCCTACTTAATAGTAATGAGAAAAAGGATTCCTTGGGAGGTGGCAGGAAGAGGCTAATGGTTTCCCTCACTGGTCTCATTTTAGGACAGTGTGGAAGCCTTGGTTTTATTTATTTTTTGAAGAATTTGGCTTTTTATAGTTTGTTTTTGTGAGTCGTAATCATCTGCTTGGATGAAAATGTATTTAAAGGAAATATCAGATCCTCTGAGAGCAGTGGACTGGATTTGTAATACAAGAGCTAGGATTTCGGATGTGTGTGACCAGAGATAGCGATGCTCTAACTTCTTGGTAGGAGATGTTTTTATATTGCTTTCTGTGATCTCCTCAGCCTCATTCTCCAGTCTCTTCCATGTACAATATAGAAAACATAGCCAAGCTGAACTTGTTCTTTGTTTTCTGTCCCCAGTCCAAGAACCTTGCGATGAGCATACACGCGTTTGACCTGAACTCTGATGGTGTGCCTGAGCTGATCACTGGCTGGTCCAATGGGAAGGTGAGTTTGTACAGGGGGAAATGAGGAGCTGTACATCTTGAAGCTGTGTTTGAACAAGGCTGTGATCTGAAGGAGGTCCAGACAATTAATTAAAAAGGCAGTTGCAAACTGAGCGCCGAAAAATGATTGCAGCAAACCTAGTTTGGCTGGTGAATCTGGTGCCAAGTGCAAGATTAGAGAAAAGCTGCTTCCTCTGCTTAGCTTGGAGTCAATGATGAAGGTGTGGCACCTTGGTTCTATGGCAGCAGGGCTCATGTGCCACATCCTACAGCTCCAGAGTTTCTTTTCAGCTGTGTCTGGAGGACGCACTAATAATCCTCTGTGGTGCTTCCTGAACATTCTCAAACTACAGGGAGGACAAGTGGTTATGTAACATCAGAGCAGCGTTGGGCTTGACTGTGGCAGGATTAATCAAGCATTATTCCATTTTATGTAAAGGCATGTTCTATACAGTTCACTTAGTCTCTTAAGCCTGTTGCTTGGTATTCCCCTCTCCAGAAATGACTGTTCTAGCTTCAGAAACTCACCTGGACACAGCTTGCCAGGTTCTTTTTTTGTAAAGCTATGCTTTTTTTCTTCACATCTCTCATTAGCTTGGGGGAATTTAATTAACTTCGTATCAAGCTGGCAGTCTAGAGCCCAGGTATGTTGTAACTTCTGTTGGATCAGGTGTATAGCTTTGTTAGAGAGAACCTCTCCTTGCTTTGCTCCTTTTTCTTTTCCTTTCCATTTGCAGTCTCAACCTTGCTTGTTGGTCTGAAACAGTCCCTGGCTCCCTAGGAAGAGCAGTGCTGAGTCCTGTGCTTTGGAAAAGACACACTGCACAGAGCCTCCCTCGCTGTTCTTCTCCAGTGAAAGATAATTAAAGGTTGTGGTATTTGTGTATAAAAATAATTTGCCACACAAAGGCTGCAGCTGAGAGGAGAGGTGGTAAATACTGCACTAAGGTTATTTCTGGTTTAGTCCCATCATTGGTGTGTCATGGGTGTATAACCTTCCCAGCCCAGACTTGCAGGGGTCTTCTTTCTCTCCTCTTGGTTTGTAACTTAGGGAGGCCTCTCTGAAGAGCACTTCCTTCTAACTGAGTCTGCCTGGAGGTAATTTCTTGACAGTGTCTTTTTCATGTGCTCCGTTCTGATCAGCAGAGCTGCAAGTTCACCTGCTGACCTTTGGCTACTAGCTCAAGAGCATGGCATGACAGATTTTGGGAGTTAACTTTTCTGCTCATGCTGTGCCTTGGAATTCCTTGTTGTTCTAGGTTGATGCACGCAGTGACCGAACAGGGGAGGTCATCTTTAAGGACAACTTTGCTTCTGCAATTGCAGGAGTGGTGGAAGGGGATTACAGAATGGATGGGAGCACCCAGTTAATCTGCTGTTCAGTTGATGGTGAAGGTAAGAACATTGTTCAGGATTTTAATTTAATACACAATAATATCAGGCCCATCACATCATCTCAGATTAGCTAAACGTTGTTTTGGTTCCATAGGCAGTTTTGTGTGCCAGTTTCCCTTTGCTTTACGCAGAGTTAAGGGAATTTTGAGTTATGCTGTCTGCAGACAGGAATTGGCATATTGCCTTCTCTGTGATAACCAGCCTGTGTTTCATTACAATCCAAGAAGCCATCAAAACTCATTTGCCCAATGGAAGAAATTCTATCCTAATAATGGAAAGGTAACTATATTCAGTACAGACTGGTTCTTCAGGCAGCATTATTACAGATGCATGTATAGGAAATATTTTTTCCTATATGTGGTAGTTCTTTGGTCGCTTTATGGTGGGTAAAGGTGTTTAGAGAGCTAAGGGTGGGTGTGTGTTTTGGCTTCCTTCTGAAGATGTATAGTTTTTGTATTAGTAACTTCAGATGTTAACAGTACTTTGTTTCCTAGAAAATGCTCTTCTGAGGCTGAAGAATTGGTGGATTTATCCCACCATGCATTCGAGAAATCAGACCTGCTAAGTGTAGTGGAAATGAATATGATCACAGTTGATTTAAATAACCTCAGCATGAGTTTACAGGGAAGGCTCCAGGAACGACATTGGCATGATTATCTGCCTGCTTGATGTCAGTGGCCTGAGACAAGCAGGTCTGGCACAACCCATTTGGAACAAAAGCCTGTCCTTGTTAAGTAGCAGAGTGTTTTGCTGCCTGTGTTAAACATGAGCTATGGGGACTTGCTGTGCTTGAGCTTCAATGTTTAAACCTTTTTCCTAAGCTTACAGGAGGGGAACATTGAACACAGTTCTGAAGATGCCTCATCCTAGCAAAGCTGTGTAGGTTAAATATCATTAAATGTGATCATCCTTTTCTGATGAGTCCATCATAAACAAACCTTGGCATGATGCGGATCCCTGTAGGTGTTACTAAATAGTAGTAGCCCTGTTTGGGGCCAGCATCCTTCCCCATGAGGTGCTCTTCTGTGTTACGGTGTGTTTTCCATCTTGCTCTCATTTTAAATGAATGATTGAGTCAGAAATAATAAAGTCATGTTCTTTCATCAGATGACAGCATGAATAGCATTTAGCACACAAGTTCTCTGCAACTTTTTACAGGGGTTGCACAGTCAGGCAGCATATTCTTTGTGGATATAGGATTTTTGTCCCTGGCTTTGATTGTCAGCTGCAATCAAAGCGCTCGGCCCTAGAGCAAAATGGGAGTTTGTAGCAAGCGTCTTTGTCTCCTCATCTGTTCATCTCTTCTGTCTCCACAGGCAGTTAGAGATATTTTCATAACTGTGCTTCACTGGGAAACAGGTCTTGCCCCTTGAAGTATCCCTTGATTTGGGGAAAAAATAATGTGGGTAAATCATGTTTCATGATTGACAGTGACTTACAGTCACTGCCAGGCAGTAACAACTCCTCTGGCCAGCTCTAGAAGTCCAAGTACATGGTGTATTCATTTTTCATAATTGCAAACTTGCCTAAGCACCTGAAAGAATGATTGCAGTGGGAATCCTCTCACAAAAGAACTGGGCACTGCCCTTGTCTGGTCAGGAGAAAACAGCTTAAAGGCAGGCTGGAAATTAATATTTGTTTTTTTTTAATATTCTTGTCCTGATCACCAGGCAAGTCAGACCCTCTGTGGGTGTAAATTGGCCCTCAGGTCTTCACCTGAACAGTACCAGCTGAAGACCAGAACTAGTGTCTGCTGTTGAGGTGGTACAAGGGGATCTTGTTACAGACACTAAATTTTGGAGGAGGCTTTGAAAAGCTTTGCTGAAGTTGGCTGTGTTTTGTTTTTCTACAGTGCGAGGCTATCTGCCAGGAGGTGAGGAGATGAAAGGAAACCTGATGGATACAAATGCTGAGCAGGATCTGATCAGAGAACTTAGTCAAAAGAAACAAAATCTGCTGCTGGAATTAAGAAATTATGAGGAAAATGCAAAGGTACTACTTCAAGAATGTGTAGGGCCAAAACACACCTTCCTTTTGCTGTAAATAAATTGTGGGGCAGTCCAGACAAGTCAGGGTGTGACCTGTTAGGATGCAGTGAGACTGTCTCCTGGGGATTCCTGCTCCTGCTTTGGGCTTGGTCCTTGTGCAAGTTCAGAGCTTGCTTTTCCTATTTTATTAAGTAGCACTTTCTTTTCTCCTTTGACTTGCCAGAGCAGTTGTGTTTGGAGCTGGAGTCTGTTCAGCCCTGTGTTTTGGCTTATGACTGCAAATTATAATTTTCAACACATAAATCAACTTGGGGGTCAGAGGGCATTGTGAGAGAGGATGAAGAAATTGGGTGAGGGCTGGGAGCACTGCCAGGGGGCAGAAAGCATGGTGAAGATGCAGAAATGAAGAGCTTGGAAAAATCGTCTGAGGAAAAAGCAAACTCATCTTTGAACAGTAAATGCCCACCACAGCACAGGTGTGGAATTATATAAGCTTGTGCTTAGAAGTTAATAATGTCAGTGCTCTTCTGAATAAAGGTTTGGGTACAGAGCTGAGCTCCATCCACTTGAACAAATTACAGCACAAGTGTTCACAGCTCTGTGCCTAATCCAGCCTCTCTTTGTAGATGTGTGGAGGGTCTGGGAATGGCTATAATGCTCCTGCATGAAAAGTGACCTACACATGTTTTCTAGGGTGCTTGAACAGATTTCTTGACATTCTGATACTGAAGGGTGTGTGTTTTGCAACAGGCTGAACTGACCACACAGTCGAAGGAAGCCAATGGGCAGCGAGGTGTGATTCCAGCAAACACCCAGCTCCAGACATCCCTCTCAGTTAACCTGGGCTCTGACAGCCAGTCTGCCCATGTGGAGCTGTGTATTTCCACAACAAATGGTGAGTGGTAACCTGCAACCATTGACATTTGTTTCATGTAAATTAATGCAAACGATTAGTTATATTTAGCTGGTGATTTGCCTGTCTCCCCTTTATTGTCTGTAATTTCCCCTTCGTGGTTGCTTTCCTTTGACAGAGTTTTGAATCAAGCTGTGTTCCTTTGATGAGTTTCAGGGGAGAGGAGTTTGATGGAATTTGTTTCTTGTTAAATGTTATTTTCCAAGGCAATTAACACTTAACTTGGATGAAACAAGTCTTGGTGATCCCTGCAACACTCCTTGTGTTGACTCTAAACATCAGCCTACAGCCATGTCAGCGAGGGCGTTGCAGGAACGCAGCCAGACCCCAGCTGGCTTTCTCTGCAGAGCTGGAGCTGCCCCACCATAGCAGGCTCACCTAGCAGCAGGCAGGCTGAGGCTGCTGGCAGATCCCAGTGTGGTGCTGCTGGTCATCTGGGATATTTTAGCAACTCAGAGGAGGGGTGTAAAGAGTGCCTAGGGCAGTGGTGGAGTCCCCATCCCTGGAGAGGTTTGAAAGCTGTGGAGATGTGGTGCTGAGGGACATGGGTTAGTGGTGCCCTAGCAGTGCTGGGTTAACAGTTGAACTTAATGATCTTAAAGGTCTTTTCCAACCAAAATGATTCTATAATTCTGTAATTCTCAAAACAGTGGTGGTTTGTTGCCAGAGGACAGCTGTTAATTTAGGAATTGCTTTTTCTGCCTGTTGCTAAGACACAATCATCCGTGCTGTGCTGATCTTTGCTGAGGGCATGTTTGAAGGAGAGAGCCACGTGGTACATCCCAGTCTCCAGAACCTCTCGGGCTGTGTTCGTGTTGCTCTTACTCCACCCAAAGATGTCCCTGTGGATCTGCACATCAAAACCTTTGTGGGTTACAAGAACAGGTGAGTTTTGTGTTTCGATCTTCCCCGATTTCCAGAGCGAACTGTGTGACTGGGAAACAGCCTTGATGTGGCTTTACACTTGTCCTGTGGGATGGGCACCGTTAATTTCCTGATGCCTCACTTGTCTGCATTATTAGGAGAGCTAGAATACTTCTTTAAAAACACCATTGCACTTGTGATGCTGAGCTCTTCTCGCAACAGTCAGAATGCTCAGGAGTCCCTGGTACCTGCTGTCCTCCATCTTTGCCTTTGGGGGACCAGAGAGCATTTCTTGACTAGAGTATGTCTTATCATGGGTTATTATGGGACTCAAGGGGTGGAGGTGATGTCCAGGATGTCCAGAAAATGACATTTGAAAGCAACTTTTTCTCCCTGCTTGCATCTGCCAGAGCTGGCAGTACCCCAGGAAGCAGCATGCTTTCCCTCAATGGGGAGGCATCATTTGAGAGCTAGCCAACCACTGCAGAAGGAACTGCATTTCCTTTTTGTTTTCCCTATTTGTTCTTATTATTGCTTTTAATAAGGCTTCACCGAACCTGTAAAGAAAATAGCCACTTGTGTAGTAAAATCATAAATAGGCTAGCCTAGGGAATATATTTAATTGGAAGGATTATGGAAAACACAATCAATGGGGAGGAGTCATTCAACCTCCTGATGTGATAAGCCTGGAATTTCCAAGTTCCAGAGGTTTTTTTGGGAAATGTTAAGCAGCCTATTTCATAGCTGGAAGCTGCTGATATCAGTAGCCAGCTAAAAAAGGACCAGGAATGGTTGCAATAGATGAATCCCAGTGCTGTTAATAACTGTCTGTTTTTCCTTTGGCTTGCTCCCAGCACACAGTTCCATGTATTTGAGCTGACAAGGCAGCTTCCCCGCTTCTCCATGTACGCCCTGAGCAGCCCTGACTCGGCCCCAGAGCCCCTGAGCTTTGTGAACTGCACAACGAATGAGAGGCCACAAAGGGTGAGGTTCTGCTCTGCCTTCTTTGTCCCAGCCATGCCTACTGGTGCTGCAGGGAGAGGGTTTGCAGTGAGCTGGAGATTTCACAACAGAGGAGCAGCAGCACTGTAGCTTTGGTTCCAGAAGATCCGAATTATGGGACGACAGTAATTAGAGCTGGTCGTTTCTCTTGTAACTGTAGGACTCTGACATATTTACATGACCTTTACTACCTTAATTGGCTAAGGCAAAAACCAAGGGGAATTGTAACTTTTAATCTCAGAGTAGAATCAAGACTTTCTCCCCAGCTTTCTCTGTTCTCCAGGCCTGGGCTTATCTTTTGACCTTGTGCTGTGGTCTCTGGTTGTTGGATTTTTCTTACAAATACTCAGCTTTGGAGCCAGGGAGTCAGTTGTCCCCATTCTAAGAAGTTCATGACATGGGTTTAGGGGATGAAATTTAGTAAAAGAGATTTCCAGGATGCCCTGAACAGAGCATCACATGCAGGGACACTGTGTGGTTCTCCAGGCTCCTCATACAGCTGATGACTGAAGCTCTTTGTTTTACTTTTGCAAGATTGTTATGTGGCTGAATCAGAGCTTCTTGCTACCAGAGGATGCAGAGTTTCAGAGCGCTCCCTTTCAGGTGTGCTTCACTTCCCTTCGGAATGCAGGGCAGCTCTGCATCAAAATCAAGCCCGGTGGAGAGGTGAGTGCCTTTGAGGGCAAGGGGAACACCTGCTTGGTGATGCTCCAGTGAAACTTAAGGGTGGTGCCCATATGAGGCAGTGAAAATGAAGGATGACTGGACAGGCAGAGGAAGTACTTGTGTTTTAGGGATGGTTTCGGAAACCTTTGGGTCTGTTTACTGCTAGTGGGTAAAAATCCAGGAAGAAAACTCAGCCTACAGATCCATAGGAAGGTATTTGTGCTCACACAGGGTGGTTTCAGGGAGCTGTAATCTGAGGCACAAAGGCTGCCTGTAACTTTTTCACTGGTCCTGGATATATAGATGCCTTTTTGCCCCAGGCCTGAATAAAAGTCCCTTTGAAATCAGTGTCTCCTTATTTACTGAAAGCTGCAAAGCTTGATCAAGCAACAGTTTTGCCTCTTGGTAGATTGAGCTGGGCGGTTCTGGGAGATGTTTTGGCATGGAAGAATGCTGAAGTGCTGTCTTCCCTTTCTGACAGATTTCCATCAACACAGATGATATTGATCTAGCTGGTGACATTATCCAGTCCATGGCCTCTTTTCTGGCCATTGAAGATTTGCAGGTAGAAGCAGATTTCCCTGCATACTTTGAGGAGCTGCGGAAAGCACTGGTCAAGGTGAGGAGGCATCGGGCGTTTGTAAATTGGCAGCTTGGCAGTTGCTGGGGGTGTTTGCATGAGGATCTCTAAAGTGCTTGATCATCTTCATGGAAGTCAGCCAGCAGTGACTTGCTGTATATTCTGCGCAAAGGACAAGGGACACCCTCAGCTTTCTGTTTCTTCTTTGTTCTGTAGAATAGGCCCTTGGTCCCCAGCAACTGATTGTTCAGAATAATGTAAATATGTTGTCCATGAGACTAAGATGGGGATTTGTGATTTGGGTGTAAGATGCTCACCAGGAGATGCTGGGTGCTCAGGTCTTCATCTCAGCCTGCTCACCTTTTTCTGGGGACAGGGTACTGCTCTGACAGCCGGGGTGTGAGGGAAAGGAGAATGTTTCTAGGGATCTAGGGATGCCAGTAGGTTAAGTTGGGATGGTATTTTGTACTATACTAAGCCAAGGTTTATCTTGATGAGTCCAAGGGGGCTCTTTCTCATCTGTGTTTGCCTCGGGCAGGTGGACGAACACCACACAGTGAATCAGAGGCTCACTGCTGACATGGCCGAACACTCCAACCTCATCCGCAGCATGCTAGTTCAGGCAGAAGACGCACGGCTCCTGGGAGACATGTGAGCAATCTGCTTAGCTTATGTGGTTTGAGTTTAGAACAGCCACTCTTTGCTTTTCAGGCAGAGAAAAGCATAAAACCCTATTTGTGTGATGTAGGGGTTGTCCAGTTACAACTCTTGATGTAGAATTGGTACCTTTGCCAGTCCCACTATGAGCTCCCCTTGAGACTTGTCTTGTTCTTTTGGTGGAGAACCAGTCTGGGGAGGACAGAAGGACAAGGGGCAGAAGCTTAGTGTAGAGTTGGTAGGATCAACCAATCTTGAGATGATGAGATACGTTAGAAAAGATACATTAAGGGAAGAAGGCAGTAAAAGCTGTCTGTGGTGTGTGAGCTTTTGAGAACACCAAGAAAGATGCTGTAGGTTTCAGTCCTTTGACTTCCTGTACTCTCCTGATGTCCTGTCCTGACTGACCAGAGCAGCAATTCAGAGGTCCAAGCTTATGCTAAGCAGTGTGACTTTCACTGGGGAAAGTGTCATCTCCTCTTTGGGTTGCTGGATAAAATAACTTCAAAAATAGACCATTCCTTTTTCAATAAAATGATGAGTAAAGCCAACACGTCTAGACAAGTCTGTCTGGTTGCCGGCAGACATGTGGGTGTTGGCAGCGGTAGCAGTCACAATCGTGGATTGTGACACCTTTGTACGGACAAACCAGGAATGACTTTCTAGTCCCCAGAAATGCAAATAACTAGAGTGTTTTCCCCCAGGAAAAACATGAAGACACGGTATGTCGAGCTGTATGATCTTAACCGAGATTTAATAAATCAATACAAAATTCGTTGCAACAATCACACGGAGCTGCTGAACAATCTGAAAGCTGTGAACCAGGCAATCCAGAGGGCCGGGCGGTTACGTGGTGAGTATGTAGCTTTGGAAGGGACAGGGAGTCTTGGACCCAAGTGAAACAGATAAACTCAGAGAGTTTTATTGGTGTTTAAGTGACTTCAGGTTTTTTGGCCTGAAACTGAATTAGTAGAAGTAATTTTTCATCCATAGCCAACTGCCTGTGACAATCAATTGTGAGTGTCCATTATCACCTGCGATCACAGTTTTAGAAAGAACAGCTTAAATAATTCTGCTTTTCAAAAAAAGTATCAACCTAAGCAGGGCTGTTTATCTATATTATTAATTCTGTGGGTCACTAGGAAAGGAGGTATTATTTGGTCTTTTTATAGCATTCCACTTTCAATAAGTCCTTTTAGCTCTCCTATAATAGAGCTACAGATGATTCTTCTCTAGAGAAAGGGTTTTATTCATGCTTGAGAAAAAAAGGTGGCATTTAGAGTTTAAACTGTATTCAAAAGAAACACCTACATTTTGAGACTGGATCGAAGGGGCATTTTTACCTTTGTTCTTACTCAGTAAATTGTTTTTTCTTTCCTTTTTATCTCTTGGTAGTTGGCAAACCTAAAACACAAGTCATCGGTGCCTGTCGGGACGCAATAAAAAGCAACAACTTCAACATGCTGTTCAGGATAATGCGGGTGGGAACAGCCTCTTCTTAAAACAGCCCGAGGAGCAGCGGTTGCACAGAGGCAGCGCTTCCACGTGGCGGGCAGATCACGGACCAGTCACCACTGGTGGTTAATTGAGTCCCTACTCCACTGGAGGGGGGAGTAACTGTAAAGGTAGAGTTTTAGTTAAGCCCTCAGGTGAGAAGTGTTATTACGCAGGCCAAAGCTTTGCAAAGAAAGTGGTGGAGTTTAAGTGCAGATGTTCTGTTTATGCAAGACAGAGGTAGAACCTTGGAACAGTTATTTTTTTCCTATGGTAACTTATTTATGTATCTTAATATATTTTGTAGTTAAAGCATCAAGCTTTTTTCCATTAAAAACATAGACTGGTTGGATGGCTCGTGTGCTGATTTAGTTGGGGAGATGCATATAGTTTATTAAAAAAAACAAACAACAAAACCACTTCTCTGTTTTTGCTGCATGGTCTCTGTGCTGGAGAATCCTGGGTTTCATTGCAGGGATGTGCTGCTTTTGATGGTTAACTCCGTTCAATGCACAAGAAGCACTGAAGGGACAACTCCTTGCTGGCTTTTAAGGCAGAAGCTCTGAAAGCTGCCCAGTTCCTGGATCCGCACAGGTAGGAAGTGGCTGTTTAACACCTGATACACCACACATCTGGATTGCAGGAAGTTTTGCTTCCAGCTGCTGGTTCTGTGCTGCTGCAGGGAAAAAAACTGCAATACTGTGGTGGGCACTTCAGGAACACACAAACAAAATACACACCCAAACTTGGTGTGTATAAAGAGCTGGGGTTGCTTAGTGGGATCAAAAGAGGAAGGTATTGAAATACCTCTTGGCTCCTGGCTCAAACTTGTTTATTAATTGTGGAATCTCTTAAAATTGGAATAAAATATTACACTAAAGCTCTATCTTAGATCTAAAGACACTTTAGAACCTTTGCCAAAGCAAATTTCTTCTAGAAGCTAAAAATAGTCTGTACAGGATGGAGGTTGTGCCCTGGTGCTCCCACCCCCTGCGACATCTGTTGCATCTGCCACCCCACAGGCCGGTGCTCGCTGTGTAGGGAGGAGCCATCCACCTGGTGAAGGCAAGTTCTGGGGTAGCTTTTTGGGGCTCTCAGGAGTGTTTGTGCTCTGTACCTGCTCTGTCTCTTACTTGCCACTACTGAATTAAAGCCAGCAGCCCTCCATTACAGAGCGACTGTTGAACATGCAACCAGTTGAATGGGGAATTTAATTGCAACCCTCAAAATGATCCCTTGCTTTGGGCCCTTTGGAGTAGAGAACTGTGCTGCCAAAAGCACTGAGCTCTTGTCACTTCAGACCTGCAGACAGAGTTCATTTGAATCCTTTTAAGAACCTGGTTGTTAGTCAAATCCAGCTCCCTGGAAAAAGGTTGGTGAGCCACCCATGCTGTTCTAAGCTTAGACTTGATTGTGGAACAGTCCCCTGGCAGCAGTGCTGGGCATTCTGCCACCCACTGTACCTGTTCCCACTGTTCCAGCCTCTTGTTCTTTATGTTCAAAATCCTAATGCTCACTTGCTTACATTTAGGTAGCCCATTCAGTGATAAGAGAGTGGCTCTGATCAGAAATCAGCTTTCCCGTCAGCCTGATATCCAGGACTTCCCACCAGGAACTCTCAGTCCCAGCTCTGTTTTGTTCTTGGCAGTGAGCTCAGTCCCTCGGTCACAGTCCAGACCTCTGATAAGGCTCATTTCCCCCGGCTAAGTTTCTGACAACAAATTTGTCAATTTATTTTCCCATAAAAAGGACTTCTATCTTTGCCAGATGTAAAATCTGCCTCCTGTAAGCTGAAGTGATACCAGATTTGCCTGTTGAAATAAACCAGTGTGCAGCAGCTGGCTGATGTAAACTGAAGCTGCACTAGGAGATCTGTGATGAACAGCCCCCATAGGCACAATTCAGTCCAGGACTAACACCTGGACTAACACTCAGTGCCCGCTGAGGAGGGATCTATGTAACAAGGATTCTTCAGTGTCCTAATTCAAGTTCCAGTTTGGAGATTAAAAAACCAAAATCAGTTGGAACTGACCCTTGACAACAGGTTATCAGATTTTAGCCCATTTCTCCAATTCCTGTGGGTTTGCTGCTTATTTTCGTTAATACTAATTCACTGAATACCTGATGTTAGACCTTTGCTTCATGTTTATGAATGCCAAAGCCTCTTCAGTCTGGTCTACAGATTAATTCCTCTGTCTTTCTCCACCCACATTGAACTGTTCTGTTTGCAACTCCTTGGCAAATTGATAACCACCAAATCCCAATTTTTTCAATGTGTTAGGAAGCCTTTGTGCAACTCAGAGCTTCAGTAACCAAAAGTTGGTGGTACCTGCACCAAATACCAGGCTTTGGAGCTGGTGGGAAGAGACATGTGTCCTCATCCAGCCGAGCTGGTTGATGTCTTGCCAGGTATGAAGTTTGCTTTCCATCGCTCACTCTGTAACTGCACTTGCTGTTTTCAATCCCATTTTTCTTATCATCCTGCTTATTCACTGTGTGGGATTTTATCTATTTCATGCTCATATTCCTTCCACAGTGATCAGAGCCCATTGCAAGCAGCTACACCAGTTGGTAAACGGAGATTTGTACCCAGTAGGAGCACCTACAGAAAGGGCTCCCATTACCTGTGCAGTCTAAATGAAGCCTCCTGCTCTCCCTCAGTAGCTCATTTGAAATCTAAGCACATGAGTCTTTCTCCTGTACCTCTGGGGCTGCCTTTGGCTTTCAGGACCACACAGGAAGGGCGGGAGAGCAGAGATGTGTTGATTTTTAAATATTTGAATGCTAACTACAAATTTGGCTCCTGAAATGATTTCACCCCAGTCAGTCACCAGAGGCAGAAGGGTGGCTCCGTGATGTGGGGAGATGTGGGTTGGCTCAAGCAGAGACTGCAGTGCCCTCTAGTGTGTCATTTATTATTAAAGAGCAGCAAGCTGCAGAGCCCAGCTTCTTTCCAGTCTTCTGGGAGGCTGTTCCAGGATCCACCAAGCACCCTCCTAAGCTCACAATGCAGTACAATAAGTAACTTATTTTCGTTTATTAACTCCCAACTTTGCCTGTGTGACACCTGCTGTGGATAGCTGTGCTGTCACCTTTGTTCCAAACCACCCAAATAACTTCGCCTTTTTTTTTTTGTTGCAAGCAGCATGGAACAGTAGTAAAAGAAGATTAAAACCAAGCAAGGTGCTCTTAGCTGTGCATAGAGAGACCAGCTCAGGGACATGGGTCACATACAATATGAGCAGGATGGTGAACTGGCTGGATGGCTGAGCCCAGTGAATGGTGGTGAATGGAGCTAAATCCAGTTGGCGGCCAGTCACTGGTGGTGTTCCCCAAGGCTCAGTGTTGGGACCAGTACTCTTCAACATCTTTATCAATGACCTTGATGAGGGGATGGAG